>JAFISD010000018.1:0-106993 GCA_022560085.1 Helminthosporium solani
CCCCCCCCCCCCCCCCCCCCCCCCCCCCCCCCCCCCCCCCCCCCCCCCCCCCCCCCCCCCCCCCCCCCCCCGCCCCCCCCCCCCCCCCCCGCCCCCCCCCCCCCCCCCCCCCCCCCCCTGCGGGGGCGGGGTGGGTACCTCATTCTACTAATATACATGTTGAGTTTGGGGCGCGGGACATGGAGGTTTTGCTGCCTGGGAGGGAAATCGTTGAGGAGGATGTGGCGGGGCTTTGTGGGCGGGATGAGGCGGGGTTGAGGGAGGCGATGGCGGGGTTGCGGGGGGAGGTCGTGAGGAGGGTTTTGGTGGTTCTGGATTGGGAGCATATGGGGTGGCATTGGGGGAAGGAGGGGTTTGCTACTGGGTATCTTTTTGGTGGGGGGGCGCGTGTTAAAGGTGTTGTTGTGGGGGAGGGGGCGCGTTATGGGGTTTGGGCGTTGTGGACGCGGAGGTATTATGGGGGGGTTGATGTTGGATCTGTGGGTAATGTGCTTTATATTCTTCGGTTGGTTGTGGAGGGGGATAGGTCGGCGTTTGGAGGGTCGTTGGATTCGCGGGAGGGGCTTTCTGGGGGGGAATATGAGCGGCAGGTGGAGTATTTGAGGGCGGTGATTTGGGCGGCGCGGAGGGAGGCTTGGATTTGGAAGCTTGATAGGGTTGAGTTGTGGGATCCTTCGCCTTTGGTTATGCGGATGCTGGCGGATGTGGGTGGTGAGTATAAGGTTGTTGAGAGGGAGAAAGATGGGATTGCGTGTTTGATGTGGTATGATGATGAGGAGGTTGATGGTACGCCGTCGCCGGTGTGGGCTAATAATGAGTACTATGCTTGGATGTAAAGGGGGTTGACGGATGTATGTGGGATGTACAGTTATTTGTCTAATTAGGAACAAGTCCCTGAATTGCCTACTATAAGGCGCTAACGGCTGTCTCTTAGATACGTGGTTAAGGTTCTTGTAATTAGTAAAGAAAGGAATATACATACCGAATTAATCATTACTCTGGAGAGAAAATACAGCTCTCAGGGGCATCATCATGAATCAATCATCATATTGCAGTCACTCCTCAAGTACGCGACCGTTAAGTCGACTTTGTAGGGAAACAGCAAAACGCCTGTAGTATAGTTGGAGTACCTGTAGCCACCTTAATAGCCACCTATATGTAGCCTCATTCCACCACCGATGTATCAAGACCTGATCTATTATGATTCAGGCCATTGGATCTGGACTTATTAGAGATATTATATCCTATGCCTTAGGACTAAGCACCTTCCCCTACTGCTTGAATCTCATAACTGGATTCTCCTTAACAGAATGGCCAACTGTTTTCAAAGCGCTCTTCAGAGCACCCCACCAATCCTCGCTATCGATTTGCGCATGGAGCTTCTTGGAAGCTAGCCTGAACTAAGAGAAGTATTGAGTAAGAGTCTTTTGCTCTAGCCTTATGCTGCAGTTTGCTAGCTTAGAGTAATCATTCAGGAGTAGAAGATCCGTATCATCAAGAGCACATGAGTACTGTGAAAATAGCTTAGCATGGATTCTTGGGTTGGAAATGGCTTACTTACTACCAGCTCGAACGAAAATATGCCCGATGCTTTTGCCAAACTCATTCCAGTTTGTCATCCCGAGAGTGTCTTTGAAGTAATGTTAGCATAAAATGGCTTCCTCGGGGTTACAATCAACGCGTATTCAAAGCCGATGGGAGCCTGTGAATTCGGTTGCGAGGCGAAGAGATAGGTCGTAGAAGGGCTTTGGGAATCGCTTGAATACGAAAGAATTGTTTTTGGAGCTGGGTGAGACTGGTTAGAGTAATGGTTTAGTTGAGAAGGGCGTGGACTTGAAGTGTACTTGGTTTTGAAGACGCTAAGCTTGTCGTCTTCGTGATGATGCTGGAGCGCTTGGAAATGAGTGTAGATGCGGCCGAATTGACCTAATATGGTCGATGTCATTCTGATACGTGTTTGGTGGGCAAGCCTACTGAAAGGCGCGTGACAGGTTAAATGATTGAGAGGCATCGAGGAAGAAATAAATCAACTGGAATTTGGCTGGTCCTTCTCATGCATTATGTCTCGCGGTACCTGGGGGTGCGTCTATGTTGACACTGCCTATTCAGTCACTTTTTGATAATAGCGGTAAAGACTAGAGCTACTCCAGTCGTCACTTCGTTACACGGACAATATTTGAATTTAATCTGCCAAAAGCTTCAGAGCGCGCGCTACAATATAGATTGAGATATGAAGACAGGGGGGCCGATACCCCGCAATCCTATACGCTACTGTCTATTACCTTTGAGCTAAAATAACGTCAAAATACGTCCTATGGTGAGTTATATCTACAGTGCTGATTCCAGCTCGGTGTGGTCACATTTTGCTTGGTTTGGGTGTCGATCAATTAGCTAAGTATAGTAGGTTAAGAACGGAAAACACACCAACACCAAGCATGTCTACCTCCAATGGACATACACCACACCCGTGAAAGTGTAGAGCATCATGGAGGAGCTAGAATGTTAGAAAAATACGGGGAAATGCAATAGAAAGAAGATTTTCAGAAGAGGCTGCACTAAGCTACGATACTCGATACAACGTTTATTGTAATTAAGTCGACCTTGGCTATGAAAGTAGAGAATAGAATTTATAGTCATGATAATTCCTGCGAAATGTCAGTACCTTTCTTAAGGCCTAAAAAAAGTTATTATTATAGCTGTAAGTGAGAGAGAAGATGTTTAGATTTCCGCTATCTTTATGAACATGAATAGCGAAATGGCGAAATTCTTTAACATGATTCTCAGATGTAGATTTGAGGCACTCTATATTGAAGTTGCTGTTAGCGACAACGTCTTAGCGTCTTTTGTTTATGATTTAGATGGAAGTTGTTTCAATCACTCATTATTAAAGGCTAGGATGAGGATGCAGCCCGAACATGATGCGAGAAAGCTCTTGTCGACGGATGAACGGTGGCAGACATTCTATAATAGAAATGAGCACTCAGACTACTACATACCTGAAGACACCATTATAGCTAACAACTGCTACTTTTTGACAGGAACATATGCTTTTTACATAAAAGTGAGGGAGCAATGAAGAAAAGTAGGAGCATTCTTGGGGTCGAAGTTACGCAGGTTGTGAAAGAGGCCACGTGGGATGAGACATTGTTCTCTGATTGGGGTAGAGAGGAACTTGTGTACCAGTAGGAAAAGTACCAGTGGAGTGAGAATACAGCGCTGAGGAAGGGAGAATATAGGCTGAGATGTGATCCTTTTGAGGATGGTCAGACGAAGCCTCACGGCAAAGTCCAAAGATGCTAAAATCTACTCTCAAATGTGAATCCTTTGTAGGCGAGAATATATTTTGATTCTTTTGGAAAGTATCAGATAAGCGTGAAGGATTTACCCCAGGAATACCTTATTATTCAAAATGTCTCTACCATCAATGTCCACCTACTATTGTAGCCGTCTAGATTGAGATGGTGGTAATAATGTCATTTTCATATGAGAGACCTATAACTAATAATATTTCATCGTTTTATCATCTCGGATAGACACTCTCCGTCACTTACTGGACTTTGTTTTGATGTAAACACTTGAGCGGGAATAAGGGGATTATCACGTGCATGACCACTGTGGCTGAGACGCTCGCAGTGCCAGCATTCCATAGACTTTGCAATAACCAACGCATCAAGTTTCAGCTAAGTTTCCTTGTTGGTAAAGTCTATTCCCCCTTTCCTCAGATTAATACGATTTATTAATCTGACATTTGAATTTGCTTGCCCTGCGCGATTTGTTTTGGTCCGCGCGCCGCTGTTCATCGCCCAGTAGACGTCAAACTTGGTCTTGATCGATTGCGTGATTACTTGGTCCATTGCTTGATTGCTTGATCGATTGCTTGATCGATTGCTTGATTGATTTTGCCTTCTGTCTCAAGTCTTGTCGAGCAGTACAGCGGACACAACAGCGTATGCAGGAGTGTCGAGTGGGCCTTCAGTCCATACGGCAACGTCAAAAATCCGCCTCAACCGTTTTGAGGTACTGCATCATTGCCCACAGCGTTTCTCAAAGTCACCGGGCCTATACAATCTAAAATGAGGGAAAAAGGTCAGCTGCTACAGAGCAAGGATACAAGTAACAACCCAACATGAACTAATCCATGGTTTGGACGCCACTCCTTTGACAAGGCTTTCTTCGTTAAAGCGATTTTGATTAGGAAAAGGCGCGTCTAGAATGCCTTTGCATGTAGAAACTATTTTTGACATATTATTCGTTTTGAAGCTGGCAAATACAGCGTAAGGAGCACACTCGAGCAGTGTTCTTGCTGTTGGCATCGTGGATTCAGAAGCTAGCGACGATATACTCCGGTCCTATTAGATACTTGTGAGTATTTGTTGATTCGGAGAAAGCAAGGGCCATATCATTCAGTGTGAGAAGTGCGTTAGGAACACATCGCTTGCTATCAGACCGAGCAAATTGTGAGCATCGGCGCATGATCCGATTATACACCGAGAGGATTACGGGTAGTTAGTGAGTTAGCAGTTATTAAAGTGTTCCAGAATAGCATTCTGGGGCCCCTCTTGCCCCTGCATCAACAACGTACGATAATTCGGAAATCATTACGGAGTACGAAAACAACCCGTACCGAGGCAACAGAGTTTTCATTGGGCAACGAAACAGACAAAGCTGGCAACTTTACCACTCTCACTCGCTCTACCAGAACCGACACTGAAAGCAAACATGAGCAACAAGATGGCTTCTACTAGCGGCGCCTACCTCGAGCATCAAGAAGAAATATCTTATGTGACACTACCAGCTGGTGCGAATCTTTTGGAGTATCTTTCAAGACCGTTCTACTGCCCTACGTCGAAATGCCCACACCGATACCTGACAAGATCTGAACTCATACGACACGAGCAGGCTGCGCATCCGCGTCTACGACAGCCTTCGATCGATGTCCACTCTGATTATTTCTCCGACGAGGAGATGTCTTATGCAGACTCTTCGCGATCCGGCGCTTCTGGTAAGTCGACATCTATCGCGAAAAGTTCACCAATAACAGGATATAGGGAAATAGGGCACTCGGAAAGTATTGAAGTGGGAAGCCAGGACTGGACGGAAAGTAGTATATGGACATTAATGGGCGGAGTTTATGGAGGCGAACGAAGTGAAGACAATCGCAAGGCTAGGAAGGGAGTTCATCGTCAACGCAGGAATGCGGCTCGGATTCGGCTCTAGGGAACACTGCTGGGCTTATTAATGCTATGAATGTACCATCACAGGGAATGTGGGAGGACTTTACGAGAGGAGAGAAGCAGCTCGATACAAACAAATGATGTTTCAAGGAATTTTACGCTCAATAATGCACAACGGATCGTCATCCTTCTACCACGCACCCCTCGCTCCCACCTTCTTACTTGACATGCTTGGCTAGCCACGCCAAGGTCTGCTTCTCTGAACCTTCCAAACAGGCTCTTTCTTCCTCATCATCGGGATTACCACGTACACCAAACCCATGGCGTCCAGGCTTATAGACCATGTGCTCCATATCCGGAACCTCCCTTCCCTCCCTTCTCTCTTTCTCGTGAACAGCCTCAATCTTCCTCTTGCCATCGATGCTACTAACGGTATCTTCCTGTCCCCAACCACAGCTGATTGGAACGGCTAGCTTTTCTACGTCGCCAGGGAGAACGAGATTAGACGGGTGCATCGCCACGCATGCGTCAACGAGCGGCACCTTTGCACCGTCAATCTCGATCCTATTGCTTTCAAGCCCAGCACGGATGGCAAACCTGCCGCCCCAGCAGTACCCTACAATGCCAATCTTCGTCCCCTTTCCGTGCGTCGCCTTCTTCAACTTCCCCAGAAACTCCATGCACACTTTCTCCGTCTTTTCAAACCCGTGGCGACGCATCCACATCAGGAAGCTGGGCATATTGGCAAGCAGACCAGTGTACTTGCTGAATGCAGACTGATTCTTTGCGTCGACGGGGATGAGTACGTCGGCGAGCTGAAGCTTGACGGGGTCGCCTTCGAAGAAATCAGGGAGATAGACCAGGTAGTTCCCTTGCTTGGCGATGGAGTCGGCAAGAAGCTTATTGTTAGGGAGCTCGAGGCCAAAGACGTCCGAATAGAGGACTACTGTTCCTTTCGCGGTGTTGGCATCTCCGGTTATGTAAGTGGTGAGGCCGTGAACAGTTTCGATTCTGCCGTTGGGTTGGCCATGGTGAATGGTACCCTTGATCTAGCGTCAGAATCTGAATGGCAAGTGTGAATAGAAAGGATAATGTATACCGAGATGCACTGCTCGCTGGCACAGTTACAAGCCATGGATGACGATATTGATGAATGGGATTTATCTGCTAAAGGGAAGCCTGGGTCTTGCTGATATCTGTCTGCTGAGTTGAAGAGATCGGATGAACGCCCAACTTCTTTCCATTACTGCAGCCTTTTATACATTTAACACATCCGCGACGTCCAACTGAACCGCTTCAGCTCTACTAATTAAATTATGTGGCGCACAAGCTCCCTCGTATCTTCTATAGCTCCATTGTCGCACTTTTTTGCGAGAGTCTGGCCAGAACACTTTGGTGATGCGGCCACCGGGACGTTGTTGACACTTAAGGGTGTCTCTGTAGGATCGGGGCGGAAAGATTGTTAGGCCAACCGGCCTACGATCAACCCGGCCTGGCTCGTTAACTCGTTTGATTGGCTCCACTCGATATGGCGTTTATGCTTAGATTGAACCGGGTCTAGCGCGCTTAAAAGTCAGTATTAGCTCTTGGGGCTCATGCGGTGCTTTAGCGACGACGAGTAAAGAGATATGTGACAGCAAGCGATTAGGACATATTACATAGTAGAGCTCTGGCTCGTTTATGGTCATAGTACATTGTGATGGAACTATTGTGTGATGATCCATTGACTGCTCGCGTTCTTTTTCTGCAGCATCGTAGGAACATTGTTCGTTTCTCTACATACATGTCTGCCGCCCCCAAAATATGCATTGCAAATCACCAAATGCACATGATAAGGTAGAAGGGTGTATTGAGAACGAGTCATTGAACGTGACTTTGGATTGGCTTATCTTGCGCTTCTGTCCTGGTGGCCTAAAAGTCTATGACTTCAGTACCGCTACCTTACTTCGTATATCCATATAGCATTAGGGGCGGAGATAGAGCAAGGCTGTACGATGGATTGGCATAAGTGGTCAGAAGTGAATCGTAGAAACCCCACCTGATCGACATCATTTTCCTCTCCGGGTTAGGGTTCTTCATAATCTCCGCCCTGCTCTCTCGTATCCAACTCACTAGCTACCGTCCAAAATTTATCCTTTCTTGACCTTCTATCCATAATTGGTGCTGTTTCGAATTCTCCTCGCTACAAGCCCTCAAACTTCTCAGCCTTTCGCCTAAGTCTGCCTCTCCAGCAACGGTAATCCACTCGCTTGGATATTCTTGGTTATCGACGCACACTTTACATTCAACGTCTTCGTTCCAGCCCCAATTCCGCTCAAAAGAGTCCCCTTTTTCGGTTCTGATATCAGTGGCAATGACGGTACAATAGATACCATTGTTCCCCGCGATCTGGGCCAAAGCGGCAAGCTGATCGTACCATTCAGGCTTCCATCTTTGGATCGGGAAACCAACGCGTAGCTGATTGAGCTTAGGGTACGATTCGTGGTTTTGTACCACAAGATGTAGCGCCGGTATCAGGCAGTCGGGTACAAATTCTACGACAGCATCTGTCCCTTCCACTGGACAAGATGCTCTTGAGACCCAGAGCTCTTCCAGCGACTCAGGTAAAGCTTCCCACAGCATCTTTCTCAGCCCTGGTATCTTAACCCTTGCCGGGTGGCAAAAGCCTTCATGCCCCCAAATATATACTGGCGTGATTTTAAGGTGTTTGAGGCTCTTGAAGCATCGAAATGAAACCGGGGTAGGCTCTTCGTTCTCGTTGTCGAATTGGTATGGGTAGAAATCTTCGTGAGTTAAACCTAAACTCTCGAGGGTATCGTAGTGTGGTGTTAAGCATTTCATTATCTCTGCGTGGTCGACATTGAAGTATGCCAAAGTGCAGCCAATTTCGTACATGAAAGTCTTGAGCTTGCCGGGTATAGTGGCGTTTAGGAATAATCTGAGATTTTCCGGGTGCAGCTTTGAAGTTCGGGCTTCAATGTATTCCACGGGACAAGAGCGTGGCTTCAATCTGGAAAACTCATCATCAAGTTCCTCTTTTGCATCGTAAATGTCGCCCATCTTCCAACCATAAAGGCGCCGTAAATTAGGCAGGTTTAGGAAAACAGCAAGGAAAAGTGGGCAGTTAGGGTACTCGTTGTCCGACCCCTTCACGAAGACATCCAGGGGAACGGAAAATGGAATCGTGTTCAGCGATGTTGGTCGGTTATTTGCAATATCGCCTATCGCGTCCGAAGTTACCCTTTCCATAGCTCGTCTTCCAGCGCGTTCGAAGGGTGCCATCGTAGTAAAGTCCTTCCTGTACCCACAGCAAAAGTCCAACTTCTGTAAGTTTGGAAGAGCAGAGAAGATCAAAGCAGCGATTGGGAGATCCTCTATCCCATTGCTCAGTCTTTCGTAAAGTTCATTAGCCTCGTTCTCGTTGTCAGCAGAAGCTGCGCACGTTTCCCTCAACACCGATTCCGTCTCTTTGCTTCCAAACCTAGGCCAGCCGTATCTTTCTCTGTAGCCCGCCTTAGCTCCATCTTCTACTATTGCTGCCGGTTCGAGCTCATCTTCAACGCTGAACGCGAATGAGCGTACATAAGAGGCGTGCCCGGGTGAGGTGAACATCAAGTACGCGAACGGAAGGATCCACGGCATAAAGGTGTCAAAATCGATGGTGGAATAAATATGAGGTGTCGTGATCCGGTTCATCTTCTTCGAACATCGACATAGCGACGTTAGAGCTCCACGGGTACATTTCGAGCTAATGATGTCGAGGACCTCTTCTGACAAGTCATTTTCCAAGGTGAAAGGCATCTTAAATTTGGAACCAAAGACAAACTTGCGGCTTTTATTAAATAATTGCGTAAGAAAGGGTGTAAATTAATGAAAAAAAGAAGATTAGGATGGAGGAAGTCGATGTTATGTTAAAGTTATTCGGTCTGTGATTACGCCAGGGTGCATGTTGCAGCCTGCTGTGGCCTAATATTAGTTAATGTCGCGCACAGGTGAGGTGGTCCTTGGTAATCTACCGAGCCTGCCGCTTGGCTTCCCCTGAGCGTTGCCCCTGAGCGTCTCAGGCTTATATATAGATGCCCCTGAGAGTTGCCCTAAGTGTCTTAGGTATATGTAGCTAGCTTATATAGAGCTTCCTTAATAGATAGAATTTAGACTTTTACTCTTTAATTAATCCTCCTATAGTTATAAGCCTAGTATTTCTTATATATATCTTTTAAGTTAATATAAGTAATTTAATTATACTAAAGCTATCTCTTTACTTCTTATTATTAGGAGATAGATCTAACTAGTGTGAACTAGTGTGAACTAGTGTTAATACTAATACCAACATGCTCTAACTTATAATAGTCTGCGCCTATATAAGCTACTCTATACCTAAATACCTAGTTTAGGTTATTCGCACCTTTTGGTTGTAGTGGCTAAGAGGGTATAGAGCTTGACTATCTAACATATATTTTTCTCTTCTTTTTTTACCCCTTATTATAATAGATTAAATAGTTAGCCCCTCTATACTTATAAGCGCCTGCATTAGTAATATACGCTTCTAGCTATGTTAGATAGGAGGCTAGATACAGCTAGGGAGCTACAACTAATAGAAAATAGTTGGGTATAACCTACTAAATCTAATAGGCTAGTTAGCTAAGGTTACTAGACACTACTAGGGGTTAAAACTATCTTAGCTTATTTAAGAGAATAGATATAGAATATAATAAATAATTACTTTATTATTAAAATTATTACTATTCTTTACTACTATAAAATCTAATAAGCTATCCTAGTGTTATAGTAATATACTAAGATACCTATAGTCCTTACTATATAGCTAAGGCCTCTTAGAGAATAGAGGAACTAATTCCTCTAAAGCCTATAGAAGCTAACTAATTAGATTTCTTTAATAGCTAAGATTATATAATATAGAGAATATACGCTAATATACTAACCTATAACTAGCCTATATAAGTAGATAGATTTATTATATAGAAAAGCTTTTCTCTTTATATAATATCTTTATTAATTTATCTAATTAGTACTAAGATATTACTTAAAGCTTCTCTATAAGCTTTTAAACTCGCTCTTAGATTATCTTATAATAATAGGCTACCTATAATAGCTATTAACTAGAAGGCTAAACTAGCTAAAAAAAAGCTATATATAAAGCTATATAAAAGATAAAAAAGTACTACTAAGAAGCTATTTTACTACTTATAAATATAGCTCTAGAGCTTTAATACTATATAAATAGGCTTTAATTTAGTTTATTATATAGAAGCTACTATCTATAGAGTAGCTATAGCTTTAAATAGATAATTTACTTACCTATATAGTTAACTTTATATATAATAATAAGCATATAAGCCTATATTAGCATTAAGCTAAGTATTAGTATTAAGCTAAGTATTAGTATTAAGCTAAGTATTAGTGTTGAGCTAAGTAGGGCCTAGTTTGTAGAACTAGGCATGTGGGGTGAGTATATTTCTCCGCCCTAGCCGCATCACGTCATTCTATTGTTTGTCAGCCTGCAATAGCTTAACTAACTAACTATTGGGCGGTTGTTAGATGACTAAACCCAAGAATACCATCACCAGTGCGATGGCATCATCGAGGGGGAAGGGGTTATTACTGATATCCCCTCACCCAACATAGTGGCAAGTCTGCAAGCATCTCGGCGGATTTCTAATCTTTTCGTAGTATATATACATGCTTCGAATGCATCCAAAGGACTTCACCCCGTCACAAGTCTCCTATCAGCTCACTCTTCTAGTAACAAGCCCTTGTTCGCACATCGCCTCTCCTATCGCTGCCCTATTACCTTACACTACCGATACACCCGTCTTTGCGTTGATTAAATTGCCTCGAACATCTTCACTATGACGACTACCACCACCCAGCCCACACCCGCCCACCTACTCTCCAACACTGTACCCAACCCCTCTACATCCAGAACCGACGACGTGAATTTCCAAGGCCTTCCCATTCCTCGTGGGCCCGTCACGGCCTCTCTTTCTTTCTACAAGCCGCCTGAAGATGGCTCGAAGCCCCACAACTACGTCGAGGTACCGACCGATGGGCGGCCACAGCGCAACTTCGGCGAAGCGTGGCATGATATCCTGATAGACGATCTTCGTGGTCAAGAGCAAAAGTTTACGCTGAATAACAATGCATTCGAGACAATTGAAAACGTACCTTCAGACGAGCACGATTTTCAAGATGACGCGAAGATCCGGGAAGTCTACTATCCGAAGGTGGAGAAGCTGCTCTTGGAAAAATTGTCGGGCAAAAGGGTACTTTTGTTCGATCACACAATCAGGAGATCTCACCCGGGCGCAAATCGCGCACCCGTTACCCGCGTCCATATCGACCAAACGCCTTCTTCAGCCGCCGCGCGTGTAAAACATCATCTTCCCGATGAAGCGGAGGAGCTTTTGCAGGGCCGATACCGCATCATCAATGTGTGGTGCCCGCTCAACGGCCCCGTATTAGCGCATCCTCTTGCCGTAGCCGACAGCGCACACGTCCGTGATGAAGACCTTATTGGGGTGGAACACAGATATCCTGACCGTACTGGCGAAACCGCTGCGGTACAGCAAAATCCAGAGCAAAAGTGGTACTACTGGTCTGGAATGATGAACACGGATCGCTTGCTTTTGAAGTGTTTTGATAGCGATGTTGATGTTGGAAGACGGGGTCGTGTGCCTCATACAGCATTTGTAGATCCGAGGACGCCGGAGGGTGCTGTTGGGCGGGAGAGTATTGAAGTGAGGGCTTTGGTGTTTGGGTAGTTCTTGAAGTATTGTTACTGGTTTTCACCACTGTTCATCTTCTGTAGCTTTCAATCTAGTTCAATATTACCTATGTCATTTACACTGTCAACACATGGTTCGCGAAAGAGCAACAACTGAACATTGTATTGAACCTTTTCGATACGGCCATCTAGAAACTACCATAAATAGTTCTGCAGAACCATTCATACTGAACATACTTATCAGAAGAGGAAAATCTTATCATCCTTTTAAAGAATTGCTTCAACGAAGACCCAAGCGCATATGAATGAGAGTAAACGTGAAGATGACGACGTAGAGATTTCGAAGACGACCTCCTGTGTTACATCAGAAGTGTAAGACGTTGCAAGCTCGGGAAGTGTTGGTAGGCTAGACGGTATCAGTCATATTATATTGATCAATTTCAAAGTCTAAGTCGGCAAAGAAATGCTGAACATACCTTCAACACTTCACTAACTGATTCTAACAGAAACTCTGGCCACCCTTATATTTACGTATCATACGGCGACTCATCTCGCACTAGATACACTTGCCCAACCAACACTGCACACCCAATAACCATACTGATGGAAATAATGGGCAAGTTGTACCTCAAAAAATCTCGACTGCGTACAATGATGTACTTCCTACGCAGAATATCTCTCCACAAAAGACCTGCCAACGATGCGCTAAATGCAATGCTAAAAGCTCCATAGTTTACACCAATAGCCATACTATACACAGTAGCCCAGAAAGTACGATTCGAAATAGTAGTCCCATTCATAACGTGAATGTCTTGCCAGGATTGGATGATGCGGGAGAGGAGAATCGAAGTGCCGATATTCGTGCCAGCAAACTGTTGTTTTGTCAATCATTTGAGAAATGAAAGAAGTCCATGGGAGAAGCTCACGTTGCAGAGTATCACTGAGAGGAAGCCCATGCCTCCGACCGCGCCAACTGTTCCTGTCTTCTTGACATAAGCATTCCATCCATAGGCGAAAACGGGAACCCAGCCTTTGGTGACAAGGGCTTGAACGAGGACGAACATGCAGAAGGCGAATGGGACGAGTGCGAGCGGTAAATGATTCAGTACGGTTGCAGCGGCAGGGAAGGTATTTTGGAGCCATATCCAGCGAGCTGAAATACACTCTGCAAGCGTGGGGTATTGAAGTCTTTCCCCAGGTACATTCCCATTCACAGTCTGACCTGTTGTCTGCTGTCCTGGGTTCTTTTCATCTCGATCCGATGGAACCAATCGAGTCTCGGTTCGGTGCTTGAGAGCGATGCGTCGAGATTCGTGTCTGTTCATCCAGCCCCAGACAAGATCGAAACAAAATGTGACCATAGCCGCTGGTACAGTGATCCAGAAAGCGTGGATCGTATGACCATTTTGAGCGACTGCGTTTGCCACAAGAAGAGTTACCAAAGTAGCAGCTAAGACGGAAACCGCAACACTGGCACCTACCTTATCTAGGTAGGGGTTCATGATTTCCTCAAGGGGCAATACTTTTTCTGGTTCATAGTCCACATCCACTCCAGCAACGTGGTTTGTAGTTGGAATGTTGGGATTAACTGGTTCTCTTTCTCTTGCTTCCTCTGGAAGCTCGTGCATCTCAATGTGCTTGGGAATAAGAGTCTCGTCTCGAAAAACACAATACCGTAAGACAGGGAAGAGGAAAAGACCGGTGACGAAAACAGGAATGATAACGTTGGCGGTATAGTTGATAAATTTGATACTGAAAGCGCCAGCAATCACTAGATTCGTAGGGTTGGAGGAAACGAGTATGGTCGAGGCAATGTTAGCTACTGCAAACTGACTATAGATCCAGGCGCGTGGATGGGTGATATTGGCAGATACGCGGGTCATGTAAGCCAGGAATGGTGTACCTGAAAAAATCCATCAGTGTTAACTTCTAGGAGTATAGAACTGTACATACCAGAAAGAATGATAGGATCGTTTCCAATGGCTGCTGTGAGAACAAAAAAGAACGTGTAAAGTGATAGGTAGAGACGATGACCAGCGTTTCCACCAGACTTTAAAACCTGGCAAGCCAAAAAGCGGATTAAGCCCGAGGCATCGATTGAGATGGCGATATAAGCAAGTGAGAGGAAAAAGAGCATGATGTCGTAGGGCGCGATGTTGTTCGACCCAAGGGTCCCGTCATGCACTTCCTGGCGACCGATTGCCTTGATGATTAGGAGGAAGAGGTCGGCTATCAACGGTGCTGTGACAAAGTCTATAGTGCAGTCTATCCGCACGAACGTCTTGTTGTCCTGAGCATCCCAACTTGAACGTAACACGATGATACGAAGAGTCGCCAGTGTTTTAGAGATGGCGCGCAGCAGTGCTTTCGGAACGAAGATAGGAATTTTAAAGGGTAACAACACATTGATATCTGCTATACAGTCAACTATCCGATGGAACTGCTGAGCTTGAATACTTACTTGCTAATATAAAGACAATTAGTGTTATTATGGAGCGCCAATCTCTAATCTGCGATGTGTCTAACTGCGCCTTCAGTCTTTGAAATTCTTCGGGTGAAAGTGATGTCATGTTATCTTGGATGTTATTCGAGAGAATTACTTCGAGCGACTGAAGTTGACATCTGCAGGTGGCGATAATGAACAGAACGGGCGAGGGTTATCGAATACAGGGAGGCTGTTTGATCGTTCTGCCTTACAACATAGTCAGATATTGGGTATAGGTTCAAGTATTTCAATCATCGTCAAACTCGATAGAGTAATATGCGATTGCAGGAATCCCTTTTGCGCCAAGGATGGGAAAACACGTGGTTGTAATTCATTCACTGATTGGAAAAGGCGCCCTGCGATATCAAGAACGAATGTTGAGTGATAGAAAACCAAGAACTTGGCTTCTGACAAGTGAAAGACCGACGGCGTAAAAATTTAGTCGATGACGTAACTAGAATGTGTGGCGCTTAGCACGTATCTTACTCCAAGGTCGCAAGAATACCAAGATGACTGGATCTGGGCAGCATTGACTTGTGATTACTGACAAGAGACGAGTGAGATATCTACTCCGTAGAGAAGAACAAAAATAGGATCTGGAACACGTGACCGCATAGATAATAAGACCTTCGATGTGGCCGTCTGACCCAGAATCCAAGTCTACGGGCGTGCCTACGCACGTGGCACCTACATTTTTCTCACAGTCGATACCGGAATCCAAAGGTCTTCTAACAAGTAGCATCTTCGTATTCTTCAGGCTGCAATTATAGTATCCTCCGTTCATCGCCTCGGTGCCGTTGCGGCCAACGTTCGCATCAACCCCTTTTCCGCCACCAACCGTACCAGCAGTGCCAGAGCTTCCCACAATGTCCTTATCGCGTTCTCGTTTCTTGTTATTCAACTACAAATACACTCTCATAGTGATGTATAGTAGGACCACTAAAGCGTGACATACATATCATGTCGTGATGGCACACAACGCGGTCCAATAATGCGGGGCCTCGGCCTGCAGTACGAAGTACGGAGTAGATCGTCCTTACATGCAGAGCTATCATGGATGGGCATACAGCCAGGTCTTATCCCTAAACCAATATAGCAACCTTTCTCAACATCACTTTGGAGTCTATTGCAAATTACACCAAGCGAATCTTCTGATTTTGTGCTGGAGGTGGCGAGGCTTTGTTTGGTAGTGATTGCTAGCTGGATATCTAGATGGTACGCGGGAGAGCGACGACCAACATTAAAAATGGCGCCGAATCTTCAGGATAGAAGAGTGTCGACTAGCTAGATCTCTGCGTTGAATCGGTACTGTTTCATCGCCTGCGTAGATGACCTCGAAGCTAAGAATTTGATTTCAAAAACATTAAAGTCCTAGTAGGTGAGCAACGCATGAGCCTGAGCTATGCCTATGGTTGATAGTCTAGTGTCGCTTTCCATGGATGAACGCATAGTACTTACAAATCCAACTCTTTAATGAAGATGTCTGCCGCCTTCTCAGCAATAGCTACTGCTGTGTTCATTGTGTTCGCAGCAACATTGCGGGGCGGAATACTTAGATCGGCGACCTTGAGCCCTTCGACACCGTAGACGCTTAGGTTGGCATCCACTACACTCTTTTCCTCGCGGGGGCCCATCTTGCAGGTTCCTAGCGAGTGCCATGTTGTCTCGACATGACTCCTTAAAAAGTCTTCGATAATTTCGTCATCTTCTGGTGTATAGACAATATCGGTTACGTTCTTCAGTGGTCCATCCGTCTGAGTGAGTGCAGCACCGGAATCGACCGAAAATGGCGGGTGCATAATGGCGAATTCACCGCGATACGTCTCCATACGACGGAAGATCTCGCGCTGTTTCTTGTAAACCCACACATGTTTCTTTATATCTACACCCTCGGGGTCCGTGAAGAATCCTGTATTAAAAGTAGGCTTGTCGGTGCTCTCAGGACCGGTAATGTGGATGGAACCTCGCGAGAGGGGGTATCCAGTGAACATGGTCATGGCAAAATATTGACCGGCGGGAACGAGGGACGGATCGCCTGGGAACCTTTGGTCTAATGAGCATTTCTAAATCCTTTATAGCGAGGGGCATGAGTTGAGCACTCACGCATTGACTAGAGATCCTAGAGCAAGCGGTCTGTTCGGGTCAGTTTTGTATTCTTTGTTCCAGAAGGCTTGAAAGTCTGGTCCTAAAGCATCAACTTCTTGGTCCGAAGGCCGAATCTTGCAGGTAATATCCATGGCATTCCAGCCAAGAATTGGGGCATTCTCCTGGATCAATTCACCAACATCAACTCGGCCGCCACAGATGGCGTCAATCGTTTCATTCTCATACAAGGCAGAATGATATGGGTAGACAAGGAGGTGGTGATCCTGGTAGTTTTCACCAACACCAGGAAGGTCTACGACAACGTCGACGCCTGCCTTCTTCAGAACCTCGGAATTACCTAAACCAGATCTTTCGAGAACAGATGGAGTTCCCAGAGCGCCACTTGACACGATGACCATCTTTCTTGCTCGAACTGTACGAAGGGTAGAATGGGACTTAGGGCGGTATTCAACTCCATAAGCTCTTTTATTGGCGAAAATGACTCTCTTTACCAGCGAGTTGACAGCAATATGCAAGTTTGGATACTTCCCACTTTGTATCTTAGGGTGAATATATCGATGGGCTGTATCTTGTCGTGTGCCGTCGGTCCCGATGTAGCGCAGAGCGCGTTGAAAGCCATTGTTAGCATCAAGCGCGGCTAAGTCTTCAATTTCAGGATATCCAACCTTCTCTGTAGCCTGAGCCCAATCGTCCTCAGACCTTTTCGCACGGTATGTGCCCCCACTAACATTGATAGGGCCGTCAAAACCATGGGTAGCATTAGAGCCTGGGCCGTGATAGGTTTCAAGCTAGCAACATTAGCTTCGGTTCTGCTGTGATAATCAGATTGAGAACACACCTTCTTCAGATAGGGAATCATGTCCTCGGCTGCCCAACCAGGAATATTCCATGCATTGAAGTCGGAGCGCTGAGCTCTTGAGTACATCATGATGTTGACGGATGAGCCGCCGCCGAGGGTGCCTCCAGATGGAACGACAAGCTCTCGGTCGGCGAGCTGGCTTTCCTTCACTGCTTGATAGAAGATGGTAGCATTGCTCGTCGGAATTAGGGCGCTCAGGAACAAAGCTGGGTGAATAATGGTGGGAACACCAAAGTTGTTGGGGCCCTGTTCAAGCATCAAGATAGACAGGCTTGGGTCGGCTTCGGCGAGCCTTCCGGCAATCACACAGGCAGCAGTTCCGCCTGCAAAGATGAAAAGTCAGCTTTATGTACAGGAAACATTCAGTGGACTGAATGGATAGCATTGCAAATACAAACGCACCTCCGGCAATGATGACGTCTACCTCTTGGATCGCATCTGGGAGTGTTTCGTAGATTGCTGCCATGGTGATGTCGGTTGGGAAGAGTAGTTGAACTAAATCACAAAGGAGGATGTATCTGAGGCGTGGTGAGAAGGAACTAGAGACGGGGGACGTGGAACGGTCTCTTATACTGTAGGGTAGGATACTTATGCTACTGGCTATGATTTGAAGCTGAGCAGTTTTACGACTCAAGACAAAGTAACCATGCGGCGACAAAGACAGGTGCAGGGATCGATTTGGGACAGCAACATCTGCTCGGGTGGGGGGAGAAGGGTGGTAATACCATGCAGTGTACGGAGTAGCGGTGTGTAAGCGTGAACCATAACTATACTCTGTGGGGAGTGCCTAACGACCACCCCCCCAAGCCATTGTAGCCAATAGGGCTGATTAGGGTTATTAGAATGACTTTTTAGGGCCAGGATTGGCCACAATGGCTTGTGGCTTAGGGGAGGGGGCGTTAGGCAGTCCCTACTCTGTGTGTCTGTATTGCTGAAAGGCTGTTGTTTGATGAATCAGACGCTCCACTCATGATGTGCGAGCTGTGCTGGCGCGATTCTAAAACTCCTGGCATCTTCTAGGCCAATCAGACGTGATTACCTTATCATTAGAATGAAATCATGCGTAGAGTGTCTAAGGAAAAATACTCCGTACATGTACTTCGTAGTTTTAATCTTGGTGAAGATGTATTTTAGGAAATACTAGATGTCTCGTACTTCCATCAAGTAATTAATACCATTATAATAAGTTCTATCCTTAGTATTCTTTTATTAAACTATTTATTAGTTTCTATTCATAAATATACAATTTAGAATCATAGCAAGCCACATTAGATACAACATATAGCCTCAAAACCAGTGAGGACGCGATCCAAGTCGCGTTTGGCACCGTGAAGGGGGACCGGTACCACCACCACTATCCTATGAGCTCCTGTAATTTATGGTGATAGCGAGGCTCACAGCGGCTCATAGTCATTCACTGCGATAGTGTGAGGACTGAAGATTGGGGTGAACGACTGTATTGATTGAGTAGCAACTGCTGACCTCTGTAGGATAGTAAGCAGCTGGCTTATATAGATTCTACCGATGGTGGTGGATTTGGTAGTGTTAATGACCGAATAGTTAATCACCAAATAGGCAGGTAACTTGGGTTTCACTGCGAGCCACTGTGATACCTCAGTAAACACTTTGATACACTTAGCTCATGCCAAGATCTACTAGTACCTACTAAGGTATATCAAGGTTCACTGAGATACACTAGAACTCACTGTGAGTCACTGTGGTTTGGTGGTATCACACGTGACCAACCACTGAGCGTTTAGTCTGGCAGATAGTGAGGCTTATAGCGATTCATAGTGATAGTAGATTCAGAGTAGTTCACTGTGTCTAGGTATTGTATATATGATGTAGTGATTCCTGTGCATTGTGTGCACTATCACACTGCGCTTGAAGATTTCTCGCGTTGAACTGAAACCTTACTCTTAAGAATAGTGTCCCACCAAGCAATGTATCCTGCAGTAAATCGCCCTCACCTTAACGCTACTAGCGCGGATATAAGGTATATAGCTAGCTCTAACGTTGATACCAATACAATAACCTTTCTATACATTTTTCTATCTATTGCACGCCGCATCCACGCTAGTAGTACTGAAGGTAAGTACTATTTACTGCACGACCGAAAGACTCGCAGCTGCTAAATAGTTGGTTGAAGATGCTGGAATTTCTTGTTTGGCGCTTATATGCCGTTTTTCTCTTCTGCTAGAGACCCCCAAAGATTGTCTCGATGACCAGAAACCAATGCCTTCGTTTGGCATCGACTTTCTGTCCGCGATTGACATTCGGAACAGCGTTAGCAACGTCTTCGATGTTGATACACCTATTTTTGATATCTTTGGGGGCGCAACATTTGGGAGCGTAAGTAGTACTATCGTTTATAAAATGTAAGTCAAGTTATAGAGAAAATGTTTCGTGGAGAGATAGGGTTTTATCATACTTCCTGGTGTGAATATAGTGTTTTTGTCTTGTTATCGTTGTTCTAGCAACAATAGAGTAAACCGATCTAGTTAAAAGTATTAGAAAATTGAGCCATGGATGGACACCGTCTCAGTGGTGGTGGTCTGATCAGTCATTGCGGCCATCCTAGGAGGAGGATGGCAGCCTAGTGAGAGCGATGGGGAGAGGGGGAAAGTCTTTACATGGCTCTTGACTTTGCCGACGTCAGTGGGGTGTTCGTAGATAGCGAAGTTACGTTTGAGTCAATAACAGATGGAATAGGCTTCGTTCTCGTTCAGATACATACCCTATTTACTTACCAGTCACAATTTCCAAGTACAGCAGTAGTAGCAAGTGAGTAAGCACTGTATCCAACTTTGGATAAGAAAGTGACGATCCTTCTTCTCATGGAAGCAAGCCTATCGACCTGGCCTACCTCGATTATCGATTTCGTACTTCATCCATTCTACCTATGGTGATGCATGTCAGATGAACCCTGTTGCGGACTCGAGGCTGGGCGGGGAGACGATCTATAGATGCTGGTTGGCTAGCTGCCCGTACTCCGCCACATAGCCTCAACCTGCGCCCACATCATCGGCAGCTATCAATGCAACTAATCTTCTCTTATAATTTCATCCATCCTCGGTGACACGATGGATTCCCTTCCTCCTTCTCTGAGATGTCTCAAATCTAAGCTATGGGTAGATTGCTGGAGAGACCGGTCCTACCCCCCCGGCCAGCCCCGAACGAAGTCTTGAAGAACGACCGCGATCAGCTCAACCTTCAGGAAGTATACGAAGCCTATCTTGTTTTCTGTGAGAATGGGAAGCATCGGATCGCGTGGAGGAACTTGGCAGTGTTCCTTGCGATTTATCTAAACCCTCACTTTGCACGCAACAACGATGGCTTCCTTACAGTGCTTTCCAACCCCGCCCGTGTCCAGTATATTCGCGGTCTTGACATTTCGCAAATTGCTTACCTGACGAAAGATGTACTTTGGGTTCTTTTTCGCTTTGTTGGTCTCATCACAACCGACGATGAAGTCGTCCTCAGCCGGACTCGCTCTGCGGTGATCACACGCGATTACCTTTTGTTGCTTCCACTGCGTAACTTCCAGGTCTTGCTCGCCGAGATCACGAATGAATTGAATCGGAGAACACCGCTTACTGCGCATCGACACTACGAATCAATTGGAAGCCTATCTTCTTCGTTTAGCCCATTGAACGGATCGAACCTCGGCATTCTACGCTTTGTGGACGTGAAACTCTCGCCCGATGATGTTGATCTTCTCCTTCGTTTCAAGACCAAAGAGGCGTCGGCAGTAAAAGCTCCCGAAAAGATATACGACTTGCCCAAGAAACTTCTGAGGCGAGCCTTGAGCGTAGGATCGGGAACTTCTGGCAAAGGCGGTCGTGGCAAATCTCACACTTTCCCGGGAGAGATCTATACAAACGTTGTCCCTATCGCCTACGCTAAAAAGGTTCGCGAATTCGAAAGACGACGGACAACCGACTTTTCTGTCACCATCCCAGCTCCACTACCGGTTCGCGTTCAAGAGCCGGTCACAACAGCGATAGTTCCATCCCCAAATCATCTCGATATCTCTCCCAACGATTGGCCTTTACCAACCCTTCGTACGTTGGCTGATATCACTGAAGAATCCAATGAAAACGGTCAGACTCTAGCGGGAGATAAAGAATCGAACTGGTCAGATTCGGACAGCCTGGGAACAGTTGCGAGCGTGGAGTCCCCATTAGATTTGGTCGATGCAGTGCCTCCAAAGCACATATCTGCATCGGCTAATAAAAGCTTTTCACGGCATCTTTCAAAACGATATTCAATCGACTCCGAACAGGCAAGAAGTCAGCTCGATGACAAAGTATCAGTGCATTCTGTCGCAAAGAAGAGTATTCAGTCTGGAGTGTCTAGCCACCAGTCGTTCATTACTGCACGCACAGAAATAACATTACGAGAGAGCAGTCCCACGAGCAATCGCACCAGTATCATCACTTTCGCCTCAGTAATAGCTGATTCCAGATTGAATGGAGATCTATTGAACATCAGCGCCTATCAAAAATTGCTATGCGAACATGACCTTGTTACCAACCCTGAAATAGAGACCAACTGGTCCGGCCGTGGACAAAACGCCGAGTTTAATGATGAGGAAAGAGATATCATTCCTCTTCAAGTCGAGAAAATTCTTGGAAGAACACGCAACGCACTTGTAGAGAGTGTCAGATGCAAACGAGTGCGATTGGTGAGGAAGACAATGCGATGCACTAAGTGGACTGGATTGAAGCGTGAAGATGTTCTCCGCGAAGTACAGCATCTTTACCGCCTCCAGCACTCGCACATTGTCCGACTTGTTGGCACATACGTGCTTGGAATGGAGTTGTCGATCATGACATATCCTTGCGCGGAGTGGAATTTGGAGCAATTTATGGACATGGCACGCAACACGGACGATCCTGCTGTGTATGTATCTCTCCGTCAATTCTTCACCTGTCTAGCCAAGGTACTCGATTTCATGCACTCTTACCCACTCAAGCATATGGACATCAAACCTCAAAATCTGCTCGTTCGCGACATCAGGAGCTCGAACCTGAATGACACGGACCCATACAAAATTTACTTCACCGACTTCGGCATATCGCGCTCTTACGAGTCAATCGAAGATTGCGAAACTGAAACACCTACCTCATTCACGCGTACATATGCTGCTCTTGAGGTAGTTCTTCAGGAGGCTCGAGATTTATCAGCAGATATGTTTTCTCTAGGATGCGTCTTTGCAGAGATGCTCACAACCATCCTCGATGCCCCTACACCAGGGGCATCTGGTAAAGAAGATTCCCCTAAAACATCACTCTGGGAAGCTCTTCGTACCGTTCGTCAAAAACCAGAAGGTGGACTCCGTCCTTACCATGTTGTCAACGAAGAAGCTCGCGCATGGCTGAAAGGGCTCTCGATACGCGAGCCTGAATTAGATGCAGTTCGAGCATGGGTAATAGAAATGCTCCAGACTGACGCAAGAAAAAGACCAGCGGCCCGACAAATCGCTGACGACCCCCATTTACCCTTCCCTTGTCTGAGCTGTACTTTTCGTGGTGGCCCTGAAGATTTTGAAGCTGCCGAACCGCTCACGTCATGTCCAATACCCCCGCATGTTCCTTGAAGCACATTCAAGTGCCGGGAATCCCTTTGAAGTAACTTAAGTGCGATGTGAAATTCCACTTTATCATGTAATAGTTCAATATGTAGGGGTTAGCTTCATTCGTCAAACGAGTTCTACCCATATGAGGATCAGTAGATCCGGTACCCCTGCACATTGGCTGCACTCCACAATCGAGTAAACTGGAAAAGTTGATCTACTATCACCGATATTCGAGGAGATGTTCAAAACAGTTCCAGCGAGCTGCTCGGTCGAAATTCCTTCAATCCAGCATCGCTACCTTTGATTGACTTCACCAGCATGTATGCTCTGCTGTTCTGTCTTCTCCCAATCGCTAGGTATGCGTCAGCGGCCTTGCATCATCTCTACGTCGGAGAAAATGAGGGTACTTTTATTCATGCTCTAGAGCTTGATGATGCAACGCGTACGGTTTTCGAAATGGGGATGGTTCCAGCTTCAGGTGCTTCGCCATCACTTGCACTAGATGTATGTTGGGGAAGACACCTAAACATGCCCAAAGCTGACAGTTTCAGCACTCGAAGAAATATTTGTTTGGCAGCAGGTCCCAAGACGGAATGCTGACAAGATATGCTTTACAATCAGACTATTCATTGAAGGATGAGGGTTCAGCGCCGATACCAGCCTCGTGTGAGTTTCTTCGAATCCCATTCCTACTCGTCTGCAAACTGATGCCCCTACAGGCAACACGACCAAGTTCAGCGCCGTTCACATAACACCCAGTCCTCAACCCCCATTTTCAATATTCGGTTCTGTCTCTACTGGTACATGTAGCATCATCTTCTCCACCTCTGTAACAGGATTCAAATCTCTGCGTTCTAAAGAAATCGCCGGCGACGTCCGTTCACTGGCTTGGTCTCCCAGCGGCAGACACCTTCACGCTCTGGATTCACACTCCTCCTCTTCCCTGGCAACTTCCATCTTCAACTTTTACATATCTGATAACCCAAACCTGGACGACCAGAATGGCACCGACATACTTGCAAATTTGACTGGTGCCCAGCAAATGGTCACACATCCCACAGCAAACATTGCTTACGTCGTCTCAAAAGATAGCAACGAACTCATTACCATAGTGCTTGAGGAACACAAGGGCGCTAACAATGCGACGCCGAAACGATTCAAAGTCCTGCCTAGTTCGATTGATGCGACACAGTTCACAACCTCTGCCCTCACAATATCCTCTTCCAAAACAAGCCTATGGACCCTCTCACAGTCCTCCGTACAAGCCATCATCTCAGTCTTCAGCCTCGACCCTACAACTGGCGAAGTCATCACCGCCGTAGCGCGCGCAGCCTGGAGTGGGGCAGGTGGAATCGGACAAGCCCACCTTGCTCCGGTGCCGTTTGTCGGAGGTGATTTTATCTCAGTGACGAATTCGCCGATTGGAATGGTGGCATTTCTGGGTTTGGATGTGAGCACCAATGCTGTGGGTACAGCCAAACAAGATGTAGTCAATATTGATGGGGACGGATTTCTGGAAGAAGTCTGGACGCTAGGTATCACAGAGAAGAGTGATGGGGCTGGGGCTCAGGCAGTGAAGCTGAAGAGTTATGGGAGAATTGATCTAGGGTTGGATGCGTTGGGAGAGAGCGTGTGGGTAGATTAATATTTGCTTGGCTTGGAATTTTCGTACATGACGAAAGAAGTCTACGCATACTTCTGTCCGGCCGTTGAGAGATGGCGCAGTGGACGGGCGTTGTAGATCGCGAAAGCGCGTGGTATATTTCGTGCCGCTCACAGATATGCAGCACCAATAACTCGACCTGAAGTATACATATAAATGCGATTATAACAGCAATATCATATGTTCTCGACTTTCCACATGTCGGTGCTTCTTCCTCCGTCTTTGGTGTCATTTCTTTCTCTACTTAATTGCTCGCCCTCCGAACACCAGACCTTGGGCGTAGACAATGGGACGCGCGCCTTCTGACTGACACTTTCACAAGGCCAACGGAAGGAATCTTAACTGTGGCGTTTCGACGCGTCCAATGTTGCGAGATATGTTCTGCATAATTATCTGGTCTCCACGGGTCATGGGAACGGTACAAGTTCCACTAGTCTGCCATAACTTTCACGGGGCTGTTAGAGCCAGATCAATCAGTATCTTTTCAATTCTTTTCCATTTAATTCAATTCAATTCAATTCACTCTATTTCATTTCAAAGGCGGGCCTTCATGTCAGATTGCTGATTGTGTGATGCGTTATTGCAGCGCAATGGGCGCAGTCGAACAACTCACAGGATGAGAATAATCCACTACGACGCAAAGTGACCTTTACGTGACCCAACGCGCAATCGAAATGAATACAATAATACTGAAAACACGAGTACACACAAAAGAATGATAAATACAACAGTAGACCAGCCTTCACGAGCTGGACCCTAACACAAACGTGGCCTTAACCGCTTCTCTATACGCTCGTATGCAAGCTATTGCGTTCGCTTGGGGGTATCTAGATCAACCCAAGATCGCATATGGTACAGTGGGAAAAGGTGTAATAACGCCCAAACATGAGAAGCTCACCCCGGCTGCTGCAAATTCCCCAGGATCCTATTCCGGCACCGCCGTTCCGCGTCCACGATCCGACCTCAGCAATGAGAAGACCTCGCTTGGTTCCATGGGCCGATGTGGTCGATCCATCGTGCGAGGGGGAATCAAATTCCTGAAATTCTTCCTCGGAGCAGGTGGTTGTTGTGATGACGAGGCGTTGGGTAGTTGCGGAATTGATGCAGCAGGGAAGGAGACCGACTGCTCTTTTTCGCGCTGCAACACCAATTTGTGGGCATACATCTGGGCCTCGTCACTGAAGCGATCGAGGATCGTGACCAAGGCGTCAGTAAGGGAATCTCTGTCGGGGTGCATAGGTGGAGTCTGTTTCCGCGCCCAGTATACCTCCCAGATCTCTGGCAGAGCCGCCTCAACGTTGCGTTTCATGGTCTCTTCCTTCAAGTACGACGTGAAATGCTCGCTGACTTCTTTGGAAATAGTCTGTAGCGAGGTAGACGCTTTGCTGGCGGTTGCATAGCAAGTGGTTTCGTCGAGGATGTTGCAGATGGCGTTGATTTTATCGCTCAATTCCCGTCGCGTATCTTCGGATAGCCATGAGTATTGCGGTTGCAGGAGCTCATTCCGACACAAAATATGAACAGGGCCTTGGTTTTGAAGCTGCAGTTGAGGTGATGTCAATGATCCAGCCTCTGGGGAGATGGGATCTGGACGAGGTGCAAGGACTCTTGTCGATGCAGCGAGCAGCATGTCCCCTGGCTTTTGATGAAGGTTCTCACGAGCTTGACGCCGGGACTTACTCAGAGCCGACGACTGGCCGTCCGAGGAGCCTCCATGGCTACGACGGTGCTTCCTGTTATACCTGATTAGCAAAGGCCTTCCTTCGGTGTTGCTTTGATCTGTGAGATTAGTAGCGTAATTTTATCGGGGATTTCGATCGACCATGAGTATATCTACCTAGATGGTTGTGGTGGGGATGGTGTGGCAACTCGCGGTTCCACCTCCCGCTCCATGAGCTCAAAAGACGTGGGTCGATCATAGAGGTAGTCGATATAGGCGGGAAATGGGTGACAGTCGCGCTGTAGCTCTTCCCATTCGTTAAGGCTGATGGACATGTTGGGGATCGCAGCAGTGTTAAAGAACTATATGTTGTAGCTATGCGACGTAAGCTATAAGACAATACCGTCAGGTAAAAGGTATGCTGTTCCTGGCTGCTCTACGATCCATAGAAATGGTAAGGGCGGTTCTCACGAAAAAGACGGCGATGTAGTGAATGGGGTGCAGCGAATTGGTTAGTTCTGTTCGACCATGAGACTGCCAACATGAAGGGGCTGGAAATTGTCGAGTGTGCGGCTTTCCGTTGCAGCTGCCACTGTAGATTGTACATTATACAATAGGTACATGGCTTCAGGCTCGTCTTTTTGTATCTACTGTGGGATGAGGTTGGTAATGTACGGGGAGACATAGGCTTAGCGATGGATCCATAGACATTGGGACTGTGAGTGTGGCAAGAAACAACGGAGCCAATAAAGAATTGTGTAAAATAATTGACGAAATTTGGAAAAAACCAGTTCAGACGAAGATGTTGAGGAGAGTGCAAGAGCAGTATTTTGAGTTGTAGCAAAGAAAGAGTTATCAGCGTGTCCTGGTCAAAGTTATGGTTGCCCGTTTGAAAACTTCAAGGGCATCTGGAAACTCGTGATGCAGGAGGCAAGGGATAGGAATTGATGTACACTGATAGCTCGCCATCTGGGGACGAACTGGAGAATTGATGAATGGAAGTTTTCCTCGTCGATGACATAGATGGTTTATCTATCAGTTAGTTAGCTAGCGATGGAGAAATGATAGATCTTTGTCCAATTTCACATTTTCGGTCCTACATTCCCCCGTCTCAGCGATAACCTTACCCAACCCACCCTTCACTCTCTCAACCCACCAGGCTCAGCCCGCACCTCCAGCTAGCCTCGTCATGGCGGACGCTCCCGAGACTCTTGAGGCACTCCAGGCCCGCCACCGAAAGGAGCAACGTGATCTCGTGTCCCGGGTCACGCAAAAGAAGAAACAAGCGACCAAGAAGACGCGCAAAGGCGTCAACGACGAGTGCGAAACACTCGAGCGCGCACTCCGAGAGCGACAGGCGCAGGAGCTCGCGATACACAACGGAGAAGCCGGGGCAGAGGAGTCTGGGCCCGAAGTTGAGGAGGATGGCGCAGAGCAAAACGGAGCGGGGACGGGGCAGACGAACGGCGTCGAACAGGCAGTACAAAACCTGTCGATATCGAAGTTGAGCGCCGAAACCCCGCAGGATAGCGGCAGCGCACGCAAGAAGACAAATCGTGCAAAAGCACGTCTCGCACGTCGCGCCGCCGAACATGATGCCCTCGTTGCCCAGGCAGAGGAAGAAGCCGCCAGCATGCCCGACCTTCGCGAGCAAGAGCGCAAGCGCATGGAACAGCATTTCTCGAGACACGGGCTGCAATGCAAAGAGATACGCGCAGATGGGCATTGTCTGTATGCTGCCGTGGCCGACCAGTTGCAGACGCGAGAGTTGGGGCTCAAGCCGCGCATCCAACTACCCGCTGGAGACGAGAGCACGCTCCCGGATTACAAAAAGGTACGATATGCGGCTGCCGGGTGGATTGAGCGGAACCCCGACGATTTTGTTGGCTTCATGGAAGAGCCCTTGGACGAGTACCTGGCCAAAATTAGAGACACGGGGGAATGGGGTGGGCATATGGAGCTCATGGCGGTGGCAAAGACATATGGCGTCAGTATCAATGTGCTGCATGGCGATGGGAGGGTAGACAAGATCACGCCGGGCGAGGGTGGTGATGCGACAGAGCAGATCTGGCTGGGTTATTATCGCCACAGCCACGGCTTGGGCGAACATTACAACTCGCTGCGGAAAGCGCCTTGAATGTTTCGGCTACTCAAAGGCTGCTATTTGTGTCTCCATGCACTCACGCGATCCATGATGACGCCGTTGACGATGCCCACTTTGACCGTCCTTTCGGGTGTCCAGTGTGCGATCTTCACCAGCGCGTTCTCACCGTCTACCCGATCCGTCTGCACCACTTTACCGGCATCATCGTACGATATCTCCTCACCCGGCTGCTTCAAAAGTTCCTCGTGTACGAGCGAGGGGAGGGAGAATGGCGGACCACCCGAAGAAGGAGGTTTGTGCGTGGGGAATTCAAGGCAGATGAGAAGGCCAGTGGGCGCCAGTAGCTCTGCAGTCCGGGCAGCCCAGCGAGCACGCAAAGACGGTGCGAGTGCGCATAGGAACTACAGCAAGCATGAGGGGCCTACAGCTTTACCCAGATAGTGAAGAGAAACTCACAGTGTTGTCGTAAATCACGTCAAACCCTTCCCCCCGTCCTCCAACGCCCTCCAGCCACTCATGCTCGAAATAATCTCCCAGAATGCCCTCTCTCCTGCCCACGCCCACTGTTTCATCTTTTGGCTTGTATTCACCCTCCAGAGGCCCTTCGCCTACATCCTTCAAGTACTCTTTCGCAGCCTTGACAGCATTCTCGCTGACTTCGAGCCCGTACGTATCATACCCATGGGCTGCAAACAGCGCTACATCATACCCCTTGCCACAGCCTGGCACCAATGCGCGCCGACGCGTCCCATCCGGTCTCAATGGAGGAGGGAAGAGGTCGCTGCGCTGTTTCAAGGCATCAATAAGTGCAGGGTTGGCGTGGCCACGATCCCAGGGCAGAAAGTCGCCTTTCCCCCAGAGCTCGTCCCAGCGTTGCGAGTGTGTGCTTGGGTCATGGCTGGCGAAGTGGGCACGCAATCGGTCTTGGTTCTGTGAAGGAGATGGAGTGGTGGACATTGTGAGCATTCGATTGAGGGGCTTGAGGGGGGCTTGATAGGGGCTTTTTTGGTGTTTGGTTGGGTGTTTGATTGACCTGGAAGCGGGGTATCTCCTCAGTGTGTCAGTACATAAGGTGATAAGGTACTTGGGTACATCAGATACTATATACCGCGTCATAGATATATGTCCACATCGACTTCTACACATTCACCATGCCAAAAGGAGATCTTCACCATCATTTCGTTTGAATCCCATTCCTTGGGTGCTTGGGTCATTTACCCCTAGGTCTCAACAAGATCGCTATGATGTCTACATGTATCTACATACAAGAGCACACAAGGACAGGCTTCGTCTACCCCACTCTACTTCGTATTCATACCCGGCAGCTGGATTCCGCGGCGGTCAATGGCGGCAGAAAAGTCGACTGTCAAGTTGTTGTCTCTATCTTCGACGCTCGGCACTTCGGCAGCTTGTTGGCGATGAGGGAAAAGAAGTCTGACCCACTCGATTCACTAGATATCAACTGCACATGAGCAAGGATACATTCGCTACCATGCCGTCACCTTCTTCTTCTTCTTCCTCTTCCTTCTTTCTACCTTCTTTTGCTTTCTTCCTTTGTTCACATCTCGACTGGCAAAGGGTAAGGAAAGGATTTATCCGAGAGAACCACACCGTAAGCCCGGCTTTGTGTGCGTGAAAGCGGGAATAATTATTTGCCCCGGAAAAGCGAATGAGAAATTCGGATAAAACGTCCGTAATAGATCTATTGCATTTTTACCGTCTGGGGTTCTGTCCCTTTTATTGACTTCTAGGCATCATGTCGGAGCCTGACAAAAGACCACCGGCGACTGCGAGACAGGATCAACTTTGTAACTCGACTGTTGAGTCAGTCGAATCGAGCAATACAAGAAAAGAGAAACAGGTAGAATTGACATCATCGAAAGTTGATGACATCTCCATAGCACCTTCGCACACCACGACAATATCCGAGCATGATGTTAAAGACGATCCTACAACACCAAATCCACACCCAACCACACTTGCACGAACAATATCAGTGGTGCCTGATGCTATAATCGTAGAACGAGGGAAGAGAAGAGGGCTGTTTGGCCGCTTCACTCTGATTCCCGAAGTCGAAAACAGCTACCATTACGCCCGGAAAACGAAATGGTTCATCACAACTATCGTGGCAACTTGTGCCGTCGCCGCGCCCATAGGCTCGGCTATCAATATGCCGGTGCTGCAAGACATTGCAAAGAACTTTGGGGCATCATCTACCGTAGCCAATATGAGCGTCGCCACGTACATGCTTAGCATGTCCATATTTCCGCTCTGGTGGTCGTCGTTCTCAGAAACAGTAGGGAGACGGACGATATACATCGTCTCGTTTGCCCTCTTCGCGCTTTTTGCCATTCTCTCGGCTATCGCAACAAACATCACTATGCTGATTGTTATGCGAACCCTCTCTGGTGGTGCGGCAGCAAGCGTACAGGCTGTAGGCGCAGGAACCGTGGCGGATATGTGGGAACCAAAAGAGCGTGGACGTGCCATGGGATTATTCTACATCGGGCCGCTCTGTGGGCCTCTTATTGGGCCTATCATCGGAGGGATTCTAGGGAAGACGTTGGGATGGAGAAGCACCCAGTGGTTCCTTGCCATCTACGGGGGCATTGTTCTCATCGGAATCATCTTCGCTCTCCCAGAAACGTTACCCTCCAAGAAGGCACCCTTTCCAGCTTCCCAATTACCATCCGAGAAAAGTACAGCCAGCCCCGGACTCTCTCGTATACCAACCCGGCAGTCGGTCCAACAAAAGTCCAAATCAATCGCTAAAACCGCCCGACACATGTTCTTTGACCCTTTAATCGTCGTAACATGGCTTCGCTATCCTCCCGTCGCCCTAACCGTCTATTACGCCAGCATAACATTCGGGTCTCTCTACGTACTGAACATTTCCATCCAAGCCACCTTCTCCATCACTCCGTACAACTTCTCCACGCTCATCCTGGGATTACTATACATCCCCGGCTCGCTAGGATATCTAATAAGCTCACTCTTCGGCGGGCTTTGGGCCGACCGTATCATGCTCCGCGAAGCACGCAAAGCCGGCCGCTACGACTCCGCTGGAAAACTCATCCTCAGACCCGAAGACCGCATGAACGAAAACGCCTGGCTGGCCGCCATCCTCTACCCCGGTGCCCTAATCTGGTACGGATGGACAGTTCAGCACGGAGTCTTCTGGCTCGTCCCCATGGTTGCAAATTTCTTCTTCGGCATCGGCTCGATGATCATCTTTGCTGTCGCTTCTACCATGCTGACAGAGTTCATGCCGAAGCGTGCGTCGGCGGGCATTGCCCTCAATAACTTTGTAAGAAACATACTCAGTTTTACGGGGGCGGTGGTGGCGGAACCCATCATTGGGGCGATTGGGAACGGCTGGTTTATGACTATACTGGGGCTTTGGTGTGGGTTGAGCGGGGTGGTGGTTATTTGGAGTATGCAGAGGTTTGGACCAAGGTGGAGGGCTGGAATGGTGGATGCGCTGGGATGAGAGCGATGTTGGGGGAAGGAGTGCCTTGATCGTTTTGCATATAGATGGGATGGATTATGACGGACTTTGAACAGTACAAGTACGAAGTAGAGACAAGTGCATTTTATCATTCCACCTACACGTCCCCAGCGCAACTTGGGTAGTTGGCACTGTCAGCGACCTGCACATCGATTTCTCGTCCACTCCCTTTAATCGTTTTTCCAAAAACTTGATCGCTGGTCTATCGAGTCCGTCATTCTATGCTATTTACTCTACGAATCAGAGTAACCATCCTGTAGCTATGTGAAGCAAGCGGAATAGCTTTTGGTTGCGGGCACTGTAGTAATCACGACTAGAGTGTAGATTACTGGGTGGCAAGTATAAATTTCAGATATAACATACCCGTAAAGAACAACTCCAGATGTTGGAACCAGTCCAATGGTATAAAATCCTATCATGAACAAGAAGAAGAACAAACAATTGAAAAAAGGTAGGAAATCCAAGAAAAGAAAAGGTGATGGGGAATGGACGATCCGTATCAAGACAATCAATGTTTCTGAGACTTCAAAACCTCCTTTCCCTATCATCCATTGTAACCTACAAATCATGCCAGGTCTGGTATTTCTCAATCAAACTTCCCATGGTCGATTTTTCGCATCAGTCGCAGACTTTGGCGCCACTCTTCTACCTCTCTACGAACTTGGCACCGACAAGGGCACCCGTCAGGGAGCTTATCGTGCCATCTGTCGGAGCACCAATAGTCAAGTTGCCGGCGCCAGGCCCCGTTCCCGGAATACTGCAGCCGTCAGAATCAGACTTGGTAACGAGCTGGTTGATGTAGCCCTCGCAGTCTGATTTCGTCCACTGCACTGGAAAACTAGATTCTTCTGCCTTGGGGACTACGTAAACTGATCAAGGTCAGTATATCTGTATATTCAAGGGTAAAAAAGATGGGTAATTTACAGTTCACAGCCCACTTGTTGAGCTTGTTTCCAGCGCTCTCAACGAGAACGGGAAGCGTCACATTCTTGGGAGCATCGAGTGTGTAGGTTTCGACACTAGTGCAGATCGTGTTGGCGTCGAGGTTGTTCTCGGCTGGGTAGGCGCAGGGTGGCATGAAGGCTGCGCAGGAATGCTTGAGGATACTTTGAGCGTTCTCAGGTCCAATGACGAGCGACATGTACTTTTCGCGGTCGCCACATGCTGCTTTTGTGCCGGGAAGAGGCGCCCATGTGTCCCTGAGGGCGAGAGGTGCTGCGACAGCCGTAGCTGCGAGAGCGCTGAACACCAGCGTGGCATGCATTGTTGTGTTTCGAATAACTGGCGTTGGCGATATCGTTGAATATTTATGAGACGGCGGACTGCTAGCAGACGTAGACCGAAGGAGGATTTATCCGCTGATGGTATATATTAACACACTGCAGTTATAAAGAGGGGCTTCGACTAGTGGACTATGAGACAACCTACCAAGTAGCTGTGCAACCTTTTTATATCACCTGAAAGTGCTTTTGATGACGATTGTATGTACGCGTCGTACAGGTGGGTGTGTGAGGATAGCAAATGACTACGTTTGTACGCCGCGTTGATCCCGACCACGCTGCAAGTATTGGAAAAAGAATGGACAGGATCTTACCGATCCAAAAGCACTCTGAACTCACTGTACATCAGTCCACGAGCAACAAAAAATGCAAGAATCAGGAGCAGGTGTCCGTATATAGAGTGTCGACAACAATTCATCCATGTAGTCAAACAGCTTCAACTTAGGAAGCGCACCGGCTGAGCCTCCGCCAATCTCCTTCTGGCGTATTATGAGGTCACTTGTGGCCCCGAGCGAGGCTCATACCGACAAGTTTGGCCGATGGAAGGGGATGGTTTTGCTATGGAATGGGAAGATGGACATGCTGCGGAAATTAGTGGGAAGTGGGTAGTGTGGTGAGGTGAGGAAGCTGGCCAATCAGGAGGAGATGTTCAGGGAGCAAGTCCGTAGGCAACGTTTTGAAACATGGCGATCGCTGTATTATCTGCGGGGAACGCTTCGCGGGTTCAGATGGGAGGAGGAGGCACGTGGGATGTCAATCATGCTTTAGAGAGAGTCGTGTCAGGTTGGAGGGTAAACAATCTATAAAGGTATTAAATCTTATTGCGGTGTATCTGCGCAGGGACTGGTCAGCTTGAAGGACATCAGATAAGATCAAAGGCCGCGTGTAAGCGATAGTTGGCGTATACGAAGTACGAAGTAAAGGCATCCTCTATTACATCTAGTGTCATGTGAAAGCTTTATCGCAGTGAGCCTGAATCTTGCTAATTGCGAATCAAATCTTCTATCGAAAGCTCGCAACGCTTATACTACACTATGCGATTCTAGATTTGTGTGGATAAGTCGTTAATCACTGAATAGGAGATCTAACTACCTCTACATTGTTCTCCAAAACAACATTCTCATGTTACATAGCGCTCTTGTACTGAAAATGTTAATGAGTCCTTTGGTTTCTATCCTGTAAACCTGGAGAACAATCATAAGACCAAGAACTACGCGTGACCGACTGATTTGAACCATCTATCATGTCTCCAACGCCTTGCTAAGTTGCTACAGGGTAAGAGAGTGCCTTTCTTTCCACAGTCCAAGAATTTCGGTGTGATGCTCTAATCCCTTGATTTACCGGGGTCAGTTTCCTAGTTAGTGAATATAGCTTTCTCAGCCGTTTGCAGGTGCTGTTGCTGATGTGTCTTCTAAATCCCGGCTTGGCACCCGCCTTGAGTGAGCTCTACCATGAATATACCCTTCCATTTCCCGCTTTATTTCTAGATATCGAAGTCTAGTAGTTTGAAACCTGAGTATGTTATAAAGCCTTTTCGGTCATTATGATCATGGATTATCGCCAACTATTCTACCATCATCGCTATAGAAATGGTAAGAAGACAACTCGATATTGTCAGCTGACGAAAACCAAGAGACGAACTATGTAACATGCAAGCAACGATGCTGCATACTTAATCCCACTGTCTAGATTATCAGCAGACTAAAGAAGTAGCAAAAAGACGAAGTTGTAGTATATGAAACTAACATCAATCAAGACCATTTGGAATATACAGTGAAATACGGAGTATCACCGTCAGCTGTCAGCATCATACTTGGAGTATGACGCTCGTCCAGCTCGTCGCTACCAGGTCATCGCTCAATTAGGCAGCTATTCAGTGAAGAATCGACTCAATACCGATATTCCGACGTGACAAAATGGATCGATCTGAGTAGTTCAATGTTATCAAGCTGCACGAAAACCCCAATTCGCACACATCGTCATTTATATACCCAACATACTTTAGCTCTTACGAAAAACATATACTTGACGAACACCAAAACAAAGTATAAGTACTCTTCGTTCTCCTACAACAATCCTCCCATCATCACTACCCACTCCAGATTCCTTCCTCTTTCTACCTCTACCAGCCTTCCAAAACCCACCATGCAGTTCACCAGCATCTTTGCCGTCACGGCCCTCATTCTCTCCACCCTGGCCGCTCCCCAGCCATTGATCGAAAGACCCTCTCTACCCGACACCAATGATTCCGAACTCTCAGTCCGCTCAGCCGAGTCCGACAACTCAAAGGCGCGTGCAGCCCCCGAGACCTTGATCCTCGCCAACTGCGATCCCAACGGCACGAGTAGGAGCGCCAACATCCTATACTACAAAAGCGGCCACGATGCCAAGGGCAGACCTGACGATGACTGCGGTCTCCCGTGGCTACCATGGGAGGGTCGCACCGTATCCTGCAAGTACAGTGCCACTGGTGTTACCGCCAAGGTGAATCTCGACAAGGACGCATCAGGCTACCCGTTCCAGACTATCGCTGGATCTGCTACGAACGGCTTTAGGAGCTTCACGTGCCGTAGGGATGATAACCATATCGTCTGGTCTGGTAGCAACTTTACTTGCAGGGCGATTTACTACTGCCAGGTATGTTTAGTAGCTCGAGAACATCCGAGACCAAGCATACTAATTAATCATAGTGAGGGTTCCGAATTCGAAGAAGGGGAGAGATAGAGAGACAGAGAGGCGTGTGTGTGGTGAATAATCGAGGTTTGCGAAGGATCGGAAGACTGTTTCTTAGAAGAAGGTGAGGACTTGAGGGTGTCTAGACGACTCCATCTTTGGGTGCACGTGTATCGCACCCTGAACTTCTTCTTACTGTTGCCCCTGACCACTTATACATTCGTTAAGTTTACCTTAGAATACAAATAAGATGTCTGCGCAGACCGAATACTGTGGTTCCAATTCCGTTTACAAGTGATACTTGATCTGAGCGAGTTTAAGATCTTATTGCCACCAGGAGTAATGCTCGCACCAGATCAATCGAGGTGAGTAGGATAAATTTAGGAACGTACTAGACATTTGATAGCAATAACTGATCCTAGAAACCTCGTTGTTGTCTCCAAGGTTGTTTCCGATATGCGACCAAGCTTTATATACCCGCTACATATATTTGACCGCTGCCACCAGCTCCGCTGTGAGGATGAAGATAAGTCTGGGGGTCTTGGGAAGTCACCAGAGAGATTGTGAATGTTTCGTTATGAAACTATTTCTCAGGCTTGTTGAGAAGTAGTCATCATGTTAGCTCCCAGGAGAAGCGATCAACAATCGAGGTTTTGGTAAGACATGCATACCGAAAGCATGCGTGTGAATTAAATGCATCACCAGAGAGCAGTTATTTAGATGATGGGTGTGACCTGTTGGTGTGATTGGTGGTTTGCTCAACGGTACATTTTCCTTCGCCAGACACGAAGGCAAAAACTACAAGCGTGAGTCAACTCATTGCCACCAAGATGGTTGGGTTACTAGAGGGTATGGATTGTCAAGAGAGGACACCAAGATCAAGGTTGTCTTCTAGAAGAAATATTGCTGCAGGTCGTGTTTGCACATTCTCAATTTGATCCTAGTTCTCGCCACGTATTAGCGCACTTATTTGCTTGATAGAGGCAAAGGGTTGGACTCACTGAACGGCTGAAGAGCCCTTTCCTCCGCACTCAATTACCCGAAGCGCCGTTGCTCTCTGACAGGGCCGCTTTGCTCAACGCCAGAAGTAGTCAAAATACATTTTTTTGGTCGTTATTAATTGGCTCAGGCGAGCAGATCGGCGACATTCATTGGCATCTCGTCGATCTGAGTCGAGTAGTACACTGCAAAACTTCATGAGCAATCTTCGTGCCGTCTTTGGGAAGAAATCTTACACTCAATGTCGCGCAGAATGCGCACGTCCTCCTGCGTCACAAAGTTGATAGCCACACCCTTGCGCCCAAATCGACCACTTCGTCCAATCCTATGGATGTAGTTCTCACGGTTCGATGGGAGGTCATAGTTGATGACTAGAGATACTTGCTGCACATCAATTCCACGTGCCCAGACATCGGTCGAGATCAGAACGCGTGAGTTGGCCTGACGGAAGTCTTGCATGATACTATCGCGCTCTCGCTGTGGCATTTCTCCGTGCATCGATGATACAGTAAAGTTGGCCTCGCGCATCTTGTCTGTCAGCCAATCAACTTTGCGGCGCGTGTTGCAGAAGATGACTGCTTGTGTGATGGTAAGGGTGTCATAGAGATCGCACAGGGTATCGAACTTCCACTCCTCCTTTTCAATGGCAATAAAGTATTGCTTCAGGCCTTCGAGCGTCAACTCGTCACGCTTGACCAGGATGCGCACAGGGTCGGTCATAAACTTGGTCGTCATTTCGAGGACGTCATAGGGAAGCGTGGCAGAGACGACCACTACCTGCGTCGCAGGAGGGAGATAGCGGTACACGTCGTAGATCTGTTCGCGAAAGCCCCTGTTCAGCAACTCGTCGGCCTCGTCCAGGATCAGCATCTTGATGTTGCGCGTCCGCAGGTTCCGGCGACGGATCATGTCGGCAACGCGACCTGGGGTCCCCGATACAACGTGCTGGCCATAGTCGAGTTTACGGATGTCCTCGCCTACGTTCGTTCCCCCTATGCAGGCATGGCATTGCACGTTCATGTAGTCGCCAAGGCCCATGATGACCGACTGGATCTGCGTCGCAAGTTCGCGGGTGGGAGACAAAACAAGTGCTTGTGTCTCGCGCACTGCTGTATCGATGACCTGGAGAATAGAAATGGAGAAGGTGGCAGTTTTTCCCGTTCCCGACTGGGCTTGGGCAATCGTGTCACGGCCCTTGCAGACCTGCACGATGGCGCGCGACTGCACGGCCGAAGGAGATTCGTAGCCGTAAGCGTAGATGCCGCGCAGGAGGTTCTCCTTCAGGTGCATCGCCTCGAAGGTTGGCGCGACGGTGACTTCCTTGGAGGTAGCGAACTCCATCTTGTCGTCCATGTTGCGATCGATTCCCTCAGCCATAGTTGCGGTGTTAATTTGTACGGCTGTATGCAGATTTGTTCAGGTCACCGTCCTGGTGTTTTATTCAATCGTGTTGTCTTGCGTCGTCGAGGCCAAACAACTCCTGGACGGACTGGAAGATGGACTGGAAGATGGGCGAGATTCTGATTAACGGTGAAACGTTTATCCTATCCGGTTGTAGCGGGTCGGTCATACATGTTGCCGGTCACGTGATACTATCTATCGGTTCAACGTTTCTCCGGGGCAGCTGGAGGAGGCTTGAGATTCTCGATCCCCGACATCAACATCAAGGTTTCGTTTGACAAGCGTCAACCGAGTCTGGCAAAAGCTCACCTCAACTGACCTCAGCTCGCCTCATCTCTCCACAGCTATTTTCACCATGCTTATCGAAGAGCAGCGTCTGATGCATGAGGATCTTGAGCGCCTTGAAGATGCCATCGCTGATCGGCTGCGTGAAGACCCTCTCCACGTACGTCTCCGCACCTTTCTACGCGCTTCGTATAGAGTAGAAGCTGATAGGGAATAGATTCGCGACCGCCTCGCACGCGATCACGACATTGCGCGCTTTCTCACCCAGATCGAAAGCCAGTCAAGTCGCCTGTTGAAGATATACGAAGATGCGGAGGGTCAGAGGGAAGAGGAGGCGCGCCAATTGACCCTAGGTGACCCTATGGAGTCATTTATGAAGGAGATCGCATCTATCAATGACTTCCATCGTCGCTACCCGAACGAGCCCGTCGAGAACCTAGAAAGGGTCTACAAGCGGCGGACACCCGAGGACCAGGCCCAGTCTATCGCCGCCATTGAAACCATGTTCACCGGAGAGGAGGGCTTTGGTCGCTTCTTCGACCTAACGATGCTGCATGAGCAGTACCTGAACCTTCCCGTGCACCAGCATGCCCGCCGTCTGACCTATCTACAGTATCTAGATCTGTTCGATGTCTTCACCCCACCGCAGTGTAATATTCCGCGCAACCACAAGATGTCCGAGCCCTATTTCCAGTATCTGAAGGCGCTGCAGGAATACCTCGAGAGCTTCATGCGACGCACAAAGCCTCTCGAGAACCTAGACAAGCTGTTTGCCGAGTTTGGGAAGGCTTTTGAGGAGGCGTGGGAGAAGGACGAGGTGAGCGGCTGGGAGAAGCATGCAGCAAAATCTGCACCTACGACCAACGAGGCACAGGGCGAGGGTATTTGGTGCTCGGCTTGCAAGCGCGGTTTTCAGAAAGAGACGGTCTACCAAGCACATTTGACGGGTAAGAAACACAAGAAAGCCGTGCAGGAGAGCGAATCGTCCGCTGCAAATACTCCCACCAACGGTGCCAATGGCGATATCAAGCGCTTTAAAGAGCACGCCGTGGCCGAACGCGAATATCGGATACGAAGACTTGCCTCCGCCATGCAGACCAAGCGCAGCGATACCAAGGTTAACGTCGAGCGCAAACAGGGCATGACTGAGCGTGAGCGCCAACAAGAGATCGAGCAGTTATACGCAGAGACCTCCGAAGCTGCCAACGGCCCTCAAGATGACGGTGACGACTCAGACGGTGAGGAGAAGATCTACAATCCGCTCAAACTTCCACTAGCCTGGGACGGAAAGCCCATTCCCTTCTGGCTGTACAAACTTCATGGCTTGGGTGTCGAGTTTCCCTGTGGCATTTGCGGGAATTACGTCTATATGGGTCGACGTGCTTTCGACAAGCATTTCAACGAGCCACGCCATATCTACGGCCTCAAGTGCTTAGGTATCACGAACACGACCCTCTTCCGCGAGATTACTAGCATCGAGGAGGCCCAGCAGCTGTGGGCCAAGATCCAGCGTGAGAAGAAGAAGGAGAAGGCTACTGTGGACAACGTTGTGCAAATGGAGGACTCGGAAGGCAATGTCATGCCAGAGAAGGTATATCGTGATTTGGCCGCGCAAGGCTTGGTTTAGTTGTGTTATCGAAGGAGTACATCACGGTTGAAACGTCAGGGGAGAGTGACATCGAAGAAAGCCTCGACGCACAGACGATCAAGCGCCAAACCCCAGCTTCCTTCCCAGTCAAAAGTGAAGGTAAAGCGATGGTGGTACGTATTCGAGAACAACGTATTCTCAGCCTTCATTTTGGTCTGGATATGGACATGTCACAGTACGGTACGTTCTCCGAGTTCATCTACCGTAACTACAGTTGGCAGCTCGATCATCACTTCTGCACGCTTGATGTGATAGAGTGGCGCATGCGCATGTTGGGATGTAAGATAGTAAATCCGGATACATTTTTTTTCGATATGGCCTTTGACCGAGCTATAGAATTTGTGCCGGTGGATATGAATGGCTAACTTTTCGCAGACGCAGACATTCATCTACCTAGTTTGATACACTCAACGTTCACTTTGCTCACTATTACCCCCAACCGCCACTTCTAGCGTCTACTGCACCGCTTATGTTGTACAAACACGCTGTCAACCACGTCTCATACAGTCCCAAAGAAGTTTCCGAGAAGAACACCATACGAGAAACATACCCTACCATGTCATCCTTCGTCCGAGCGGTGGGATAGATGCCGCAGGGTCAGAAAGTCGACGGACTACATATGAATTACGGCTTACTTCTACCAAGTGAAGATCGAGTATCAGACATTGTAGGCTAAATGTTAAGGGGGGGATGATGCGGTACGAAGTCTATTTGATTACTTGCCGGAAGCACGCTTAGAGAAAGGTGAGGGATAATATGCGACCACTACAGCGAGCTACCGGCATTTTTTAAGATATACAGTAGCGATTCCGTAGCTGTTATCTATGATCATGACAAATGCGACAGGTGCGAGTTATGGGCGTGTACGAAGGCTATGGGGAAAGAAGAGGAGAAGAAGTTGGATCAGAATGTTGGACATTAAGCAAATAGCATACAGGACATAACAGAGCTATTGGAATAATAGATGGATTTGTGAAGGAACACCGCAAGCAATTCATACCAGTAATCACTGTCTGTGAGTCATGTAATGTGACATATTTGCGCGACGAATTTACTCATAAAGAGCCCGGCAACCTGAACCCTGTTCATGTTCAATCCTCTGTTGCGAGCTTGATTTCTACTGTTGAGCAGTACTCCACTTCCACTCAATCCATACTCCCTACAACAACATTTCTATATCCACGGCGACACCAGCACTACTCCCATCCAGTACAAAACCGCCATGGCGGGCATTCGAAACACAGACATCGAATATCTGCGCGCCCTAACCGACTTTCTGAACAAGAGTAAAGTATTCGATTTCTACGGCGAAGAGGGCAAACGCATTGGAAAGCTCAGAAAGAAATTCAACAACGCAGTTAAGGAACAGGATACCTCTGAGTTATATCGTCTACACAAAATACTGCAACCGCATTACCTAAGAGCACAACGCGAGTATGAATGGTTCTGCGGGCAATTCGGTAGACGCGAACACGACGACTTGGTGAACATTGTTAAGGCCTTGCCGCAAAGTCAGGAGAGGGAAGCTTTTGAGTATGCGCTTTCTAAATGGCATACTATTTTAACAAGCGTTGGATGTGATTCGTTTATGGAGCTTTGGGAAGTTCAGAGTAGTTCGTCGGGTGGAGATGGAGGGTAAGGGTTTTCTTTTATACGTCTCAACTATTGAAAAGGAATGCATTCTTGTTTTTTATACTTGGAAAGAGACATTTTATCCTTTTCGATTTTCTGATGTGCTCCTTTCACGCTGGTGATCACAAGATGCATAAGAGCGCGCACTAGCCATGAATGGTTCAGGTCCGGATGTAAGAATTGGGTGGACAAATGGGAATGAGGTTTTTGGAGCAGTGCAACGAGTTATGCTACAATCAATACAACTATTCAGATACAACATGTAAAAACTCTCATAGAACCAATGTAGGAAGGACCAGCTTTTTGGCAATAGGGAACTGGGAATTCCGGCAATACATGGACGAAAACGAAGAGTTCGCAAAGGATTGTGCACTGCTCAGTAACTTCCGATAAGTGTGAACTGTTTGTCTGAAATTGCTAATCTATAGAGTATGGCCTTTTCAACTGGCTTATTTTACCCCCCTCGCCATCCCAATCATCCCCCGCATCCCTTTCTTCTTCTTCCCTTCCTCCCCACTGCTTCCATCTTTCCTCTCCACTCCACTTCCCCACCTCTCAATGCCTCCTCCAACCAAACCCTCCTTTCCTGCTGTTCCTCTTGCCAATCCGCCGCTCATATGTGTCGGCTGATTAACCTCTAACTCGACTCTGTCATACGTGCTGATATCCAGGGGCGTTGGAGGCGGCGCACCGGGAGCCGGTGTCCATTCCACCTTTATACTTTGGTCCTTTGAAAGCTTCTGATTGTCGAACCAAAGTTCAAATCGAAGATCTGCCGGGCCGATCAAGACGCGCACTTGGTATTCGACACGGTAGTAATGTTTGCCCAAAGACCAAAAGTGTTTGTTTCGCTCGATGAACTTGGAACTTTCAGCTGTAGAGAGGTCGGATGATATTTCGCAGAGGATACGTGTATCTATACGCTTGTTAGTCTTTGGTTGAAGTGACTTTGCCCAAGGGGCTGGACTTGCCTTGGTTCATCTGCGTAGGCAAATCTTTCGCCTCCAGTGTGCTCTCTACCACGCTCGTTGGGAATGTTCTTCTTGGATCTCCCGGCGTAACCTTCTTGACGAAGTTGTGGATAATTGGCTTATCGACACTCACAGGCTCTCCCTTCTTCACAAACCATGCTATTGCTTGCATAATGTACAGCTTTCCGTTCAACGGATCTTTAACCAAGTCTCTCCCCATATGCTCCGGATTCTTCTTGTCGAACATAATCTTGCACATCGTACCATAGCTCGACCGACAACATCGCCAGCCAAGTACCGATTGCGTAGTGAGCAGTTTCCGTATACGGTCGCTGACAAGACCCTTGCAAACTGCAAGCTGTGGATCCGGGCTTATTCGCAGAGAAATTGTCGCCGTATTCGGTAGCGTTGATGAAGAATAGTATTGTCGAAGCCGATGTTGTACGTATGCGCTGTTTCCCAACCCTCCACTAAGTACCAAGTGAGCAACGTTCTCTCCTGGGAACTTCTCATGTAGACTCGAAAGCTGAGTATCAATCATATGAAATAGTTTACCGATCTGTTTGTCAAAAAGTTTCTGCAAGTCTTCCCTCTGGAAGGTCATTTCCCCCCCTTTTATTCGTACGTCAGGATCACTATTACTGTATGTATAGGGAAGCCTTGGAATAGCAATACTGAATAGAGGTGTGTCATCCGGAGCCCCGTATTCGCATTTTACTGCCTGGAAATCGCGCGATTTCATCATTTCCCAGGCTGCATCCTCATAATCTATACCGAGAGGCACCGTTTCGTTAGCTAGCTCCAATCTTTTTGCGACCAGTTTCTCGAATTCGTAGTCGATTGCTGCGCTGCCTATTGTTTCGCCGAACACAACATCTAGCTGTTGGAGGGATATCTCTTGAGTATTACCGGGTGGAGCATTGACACGAAGAACGGAGAGATCAGTGGTTCCTCCTCCAGCATCGCAGACCAATAGGATATCGTTTGTACGGAAGATGCCAGGGGCTTCGGTGGAGATGTGGACGGCAGCTGCTTCAGCTTCGGTCAGACCTATGGAGATGTTGTGCGAGGGACATGTGCCAAAGCCTGAGGCGTGAACAATATGACGGAAGGACTCGACGACAGGTATGGGTGGCCAGGTTGTCGGGACCGAGAATATGAACTCAATGTTCGCGGTTTCCCACGTCGTTCCACTCAACTCTCCACCTAGCTTGAAGCTCAAATACTCATACATCTTTCTTAGATAGTCTCCGTACCACTTTTCCACCTCTTGAATATTCCCAGGCGCTCCTTCTGGGTCTTCTTTTTGTTTTTTGGCGAGGCGATCAGGATCGAGACATGTCTTGAACCATTCTTTGTACTCCTTGTCCGAGGCGGTCGTCTCGCCGGTCGTCTCGGAAAGGAAGCCCCACGACGAGGGAGATGGATCATTGAACGGGTAAACAATGACAGTAGGGACTTTGTTCTCATTTGCTTGCATGCGGCCCGGCCATTTCTGCACCCACCTGACGGTTGAGCTGCCGATTGAGAGGTTGGCGTATGCTACTCCTGTGCCTAATGAAGCGATGTATCAGCGAGGATGGTGTCGGTGAAGGGGATGCTCCACATGATCGTCGCCAAATCTCCGCTTATCCTCTTCCATCCTAGCGTCTCGACCGGCGTCTTCTGAGACCTTTTCCAACATTCACGCGCTGTCACTTACAGGTCATCCCCAAGTCGATTCCCACCACCATATGAGGTTTTTTTGACTCCATAATCGCCGTCTACCTCATCGAACTCAATGGAAATACCACCGCGCAAGACTTCCCACCGTGTTCGCAAGCGAAAATGGCAGGCTAAGTACTTTTAAGACACAGGAAGCAGGAAGCCTGATGGCGCCGTGAACCGCCATTTTCTTACCCCCCGTGCCCCCCCCATCCCATAAGCTGAGCCTTGCGGCACGGACTCAACGGCCCCCTTTGCTTGGTTCAGGAGTGTCTTTGTTTGTGCACGGCTGTCAGGGTAAGTATTAATAGGTTGTTGATCAATTGGATGGCCTGATCGCCGGTCAGTTGGGGGCCGGAATGTTGTGTTGAAGGCTATCGTGTGCACAGAGTGGACAGTTACTCACCGCAAACACTTCCCTGGCTGCGGAGAAGAGCATGATTCGTTGCTCCACAAACAATTATGGGGAGGAACAGTAAGATCGTCCAAACATGGTGTATTGTGCGATATCCTCATACGCAGGCATACATCACATACGTTGGTTTCCCGTCTTGTGCGTCCGGGCATGGATTCTAAGCCGCAACTAAATATCTCTATTCCCATTCCACATTCGCAGGATCATTCATATGCTCAGCCGCCGAACGACTTTTGTCTAGCCTTTTGGCTTCTGCCTCTACACTCTGACATCTTCCATATGCTCGCCGCCCTTTCCTTTGGCATCCAACATCAAATCAACCGTCGTGATTTTGCTGCCGAAACATCGACATGGGGACACTGCAGGGCCCAACTAAGGTATCATTAGCTTTGGCGCCTCCGGTGACTACTCAGGATATACTTTTAAACGCAGTCGGCACCCAAGTACCGATACGCATTGAGCATATATCAGGTGCAACTACATACAACATATATAATGCTGATGGTCAAGTTCAGCCCATGACCGCTGGTAATCCTGTCACCATCAACAGCCTTTATGTCTTCACGCTGGCTCGGGATTCCGCCAGTCTCGATATCTCCCCCTATTCAGCTCCAGTATCGACACCAGCAACGACCACGCCACAAACCTCAGCCCCAACATCATCGGCGTCGTCTATCCCACTTGGCTCCCAGACTTCTTTGAATACTCCGGCACCCACGGAATCGGCAACGCCTGCAACAACAAACAATGGCCTAGCTACTGGGGCTGTTGCCGGTGTAGCAATCGGGTGCTTTGTCGCGGGAGCTCTCATCGCTGGATTCTTAGCATGGTTCTTCATGAAGCGAAAGAAATCTCAGAACGTGCGCGATTCCGAAGCAAGCGCGTTTGCTTTAATGCAGCGTGAAAAAGGGCCAGCGGCGAAAACTGTTTCACTGCATAGTGCAAGTCCAATTCCCTTTGCTGTGGAGGGTCTCTCTCAGCCGGTCGAGGATAGGGCTATTTCTGGCGAGGTCTCGAAGATCAGCAATCTCATCAAAAATCACGTCCAGAGTTACTACCACTCAAAAAGCGTTAACCCCGGCTTGATCGACTTCGACGATCTTCAAGGACTGGGAGGTGATGTACCAGTGTCTATCGGAACCCTTAGTACGCTTCTTGGAAACGCTGCCACCAGGGAGATAGCACTCCGATTTTGTATTGCGTGGGTCGTCATCTCTCGAGCCCGACTTCATGACTCGCCTGCCACGACATTTCTGCCACTGGAACTTTCGGAATGCTTACAATTAATGTCTTCGGTGAAACAAGGCTCTAGAAGTAAGATATATCCACCTAGAATTTTCGATTTGATTTCAGACTAATCGCAAATCAGCACATCAAACATACTTTGCAAAATGGCGTGTCATTACTGCAGAGCTCATGCGTTCGGTGTATGTCCAAAACCCATTTTCAGCCCAAGACTCCCGCGTCCACAACATTCGAACGGCTACGACTGTGCTTGATGATATCCTTCAACCGTACGCCGACTCGCGCATGGATAATGGACAGAGAAGCCGGAATCTCGAGGAGATTCTTAAGCGAGCCGCGCAATTTGCATTCACGCTATTTTCGCAACCTACAGGATGGGATTTTGACTGGGAGAGCGATGAGGGCGTAAAATCGGGTAGTATCTGCATCTTCCCAGCCCTGGTCCAGATCTCGGATGAGAATGGAGAGTCCATCAGACCGCCGCGACCCTTTAGCGAGGCTGTTGTGAGACGGCTGGATGAATGAGGGACCTGATGATTTTGATATTCTTCTAATGTATTCCCTCCTCACCACACCTAACTATCTTGATTTCCAATAACGAGTTTCGAACACAGTCATGTTGTATTTCCGAATGTCTAACCCTGTCCCTTTTGTTGGAACGTACATATACGGATGTGACCGTATTTTGGCGAGGACAACGTAAGCAAGGCTGACCCCAAAGTCACTAGACAGTTTTGGCCCTTACGAAGGATCCGCACTCCCTACATATGTATTGGAGTCCAATTACATGATCTCCGGAAAGGACTTTTGCAGGCGGTCGATTATCCTTGTCGAGGAACGCGAAAGTCTACCTATTAACGGCGCCCGCAACGATCGCGCGGGTAGATTGTCCTTTGCCATTTGTCCTCATCCTTTCTGCCCCACCCTGGCACTACCAGCGATCGCTGAACAATACACAGCCTTTCAGCCATCTACTCTATACCACCTGTACGTTTGGCTCTGACGTGACTCGTGTGGCTATCGAACATTACACGAAGTCCTTCGGCGATAGCCTGATCTCGTCTGCGCCGCCTACTCTGATAGCATAGGGCCGGTGAGCCATATGCGCGTTCTTTGCTGGATGTCTCGCCTGCTGTTTTTGTTTCCCTAATCAATAGTCCACAAGTACCTCTCTTGATCGTCTTTGGTCGTCAAGATGATGCCAGGAGCGGGATTGTACCTCCCTGAAAGCTCACACCGAGCCCATCTGGCGCAGAACAAAAGAAACGAAACGTCCCACAAGTATTTCCAAAGAGCAAGTCCAAAGAAGAGCCAAGAATCCGGACGCGAATCCAGCAGTACTCTCTCTAGGAAATCTTCAGAAGATGTCGCAAGAGTGTTTTCTTCACTCCCAACAGTATTCGATTTCGCAGACTTTGCTTCAACTCAGGCAAAAGTATCCTCGGACAGCCAGTTATTCGTCAAGCTTATCCAACGTGTGCGGCAAGATGTTACCGAAGCTTCGCGATTATATGGTACACATGCTGTTACCGATTATCTGGAGTCATGGCCCGACAAAAAGACATGGATCGACACAGTCTTGCTGGATATTCAACAGGCGCTCAATGATATAGGAGTGTATGTGGAAACTGTGCGCGTATCCGGGGATGATGGAAGCGCTGCCAGCCTCAAACGCAAATTCGAATGGGTTTTATCCCATCACAAAAAGCTCTTAAGCAAACAACACTTTCTCACGACATGTCATCAGAGTCTAATGGCGACTGTTCAATTGATGCAAAATGTAGAGATGAGTTCGGCCTTCGCAGGCCAGGACCCAGCGGTATACGAAGCTCCAGCAATACCTTGGGCAGATCGGAATCAGGACAACGTCATGAGAAGCCCTTATTCAAGGCAAAAGTTGCGACATAGCTCGAAGAATCTTTCTTTACCTAGCATTACAGTGTCCGAGGCTGATGGTAGCGAGGCAAAAGGTCTGTTGAACTTCTTGCAAAATTCCACATATGCTGACGCTCGTGCAGTGACAGCAATCAACGCTACACCTTTTGAACTACCTGGAAGTACGCCCGCAGACTTACCTGACCCTCAGAACTGGGATCTCTACGCACCACCGCGAGCTCGGTCGTTATCAGTAGGTGATCCGCCAACCTCACCGACTATACAAATCTCGCCGACCTCACCGCGCTCTATCGAGCAAGCTGAGGCTTTCTTCCCTCTGACCGCTGGACCCCCACACGCTTGGCCTGAGCGATCTTCATCACGTGCGCCAGAAATCGAAACGCCGACTCGGAAGTTATTCGATCAAGTACGGCCCTTGCCGACAGCTTCATTACTTATGAGACCGCACACATCTGCAGCCCATCGACCGAGAGCATACTCCGATGAAGTTCAACAATTTGAGCAGAAGGCGCATGCATCATTTGACCTCCGTACCAGGGCAATGCCTACAGTGACCGAGAAGCCTCTGGAACGATATGATACCACTACCATACGCGTATCTAATGCTTCTACAATACCTGTCTCAGCGAAGCGTTTTCGTCCTAGAGAAGTCAATGTTCGAAAAACACTGTCAAAATCCCACTCCTTACCCAACGAGCTTCCCCTCTTATCCAGTTCAGGCTCACTCATGGATGAATTGGCCCAATGGGTACTTCCGCCAGGTGCACGCACTAGCATTCATAGTGCAGACACCACCGGGTCGTTGTACACACCCACTGCCTCTGCAGGCTCTTCACCAATCTTATCCGGGCAGGCCACAGAGGTATCGATTGTCTTACCGGACTCGGAAATGCTCGTCACGTCACCAACTACGATTTCCGAGCCTACGAAAGCATCTGCAACCACCTACTCTCTATTCCCTTCTCAGCTGAACGCTCCAGGCTTACCTTCTAGGCTACCTCCACCCTTACCCAGGATAGTACCGCGCATTGAGAACAACATTATAACGCAAACTATCCTAGATGAAGATAATAATAAAAACAAAAATTTATCGGACGTTGTTCTGCTCACTCTGCCCCCAAAACCGCTTCCGAAGTCCCGACAAACATCTGCCGCGAGATCTGAATCCGAAATATCGAACTCCGTCTCAGCTCCAGCACCTCCCCCAAGGTCACCTCTACCACCTCTTCCGCCGTCTCGTTCGGGCGATGAGAGATCAAGAGAAAGCTCGCCAATACCTGGGCCTCGGTCAAGACGGCGCCGGCCAATGGCAAACACGAGGAGCCTTCAGGGCAATACCGGAGGAGCACAGATCGATCCAGCTGGCACGTCAGCTGACGTGCCGGCTGATTCCAATGAGCAATCACTGTCGTTGCAAAACAAGGAACTCCTAAAGAACGCAGAAGCGCCCCAACCGAATGATGAGTCCGTTCAAAAGGTCGTTGAAGCGACAACCGAGCACAAGCACTCGAACCCGACAACGTACAAACCCACCGTAATGTCGCCTCCACCAGACACTTCTAGAAAGCCATTGCCACCCACCCCATTCCCTGGATCGGAGCATCAGAATGAGAAGCCTAATCAAAAGGACCCAGTAAGACCTATGACGGCGCAGTCAAAGAGAAGGGCAGCACATGCGCGAAGAATGCGACGCTCCTTCACTGAGAGTTGATCAAAATGGTGACGAAATGTACATTATGGATAATTTTATTTCTGTTCATATATCTAGCTATCTACTGGATCCACCACGGCGGCTCGAGGACGTTAAGACATTCGGAGTAAATTTTTCCAATTTGACGCTTACAACGGACTTCGGTGATGCAATGGGGTTGATGCATTCGGCGTTGGTGCGTTGTGCACGATTTAATTGGATAATGCTTCCAGGGGCACAAGCTCAGTAAGCATCGCACAAACCACAACCTGAAACTTCCTTGGACCCCATTTCCTTTTAGAATAGTCGGCGTTATATCATTGAGCGCTAAGATATCTATAGTGTTCACGCGTCGAGAGCAAACCATATGTCGTTTGATTCGGACGAGTAGTAGAGAACACGAAGCTAAACTCCAAAGGTGGATTCAGATGTCGAAGACCTGCGAAGAAAAGGCACAACCAGGCGAACGGGACTTTGATGTAATGTTGCATTGAAACGCTATCGACGGAGTACGGCAAACTGTGGGGACAGTTGGATGTTACGACTACCACACTTTGAGCCACATTCCGATGCCTAGTCGGACGCATGTACACATCAACTGCAGGGGTAAGCCATGGCGTTGCCTCAATTCAGCTCATGCCCTCGTGGCCGTCAGATTCATCAAATAGATCAGCTTTCGCTTCCGAACAATGCAGCCGTCACCGGGACCATGTTCCGTGTGGAAAGGCTGCATGGTCTTCTTACAAAGAGCTTGTCACTCGCTTCTTGTAGACAGGCACTCCAATTTGCCCCTCTTCATTCCTGCTCCCCTCTAAGGGACCCTTCTGGGGCTTCTTAGCACACATTCGTTCTACCCGCGATGCTGTCACTCATTAAAGTTTACATTTTCCTTGGATTTTTGCTTGGGGTATGGGGTTCAGATATTACGACATATGGGGATGACCAGTGCCAGAAGAGCTTCAACAATTTGCATGTGGTGAATGGGTATCCGGATGGCGTTTGTACTCAATCGAGTTTGACGAGTAATGGGTCTCCAAAAGCTCTTCAAATAGTAAAGCTGGATGAAGGCTGCGCTGGTATGCATCATCGTCACTGACTTGATACGATGGTAGCTGACAAACTTACAGTAACATTGTATGGGTCGAACGAAGGGCCATTGTCATGCTCGTCATCCTTGAAAATCGTGGCAGAGATGAATACTTGCTATAACGCCACATGGAAATATTTCAGTGTCGATGGGTGTCTTCCAGCAGCAGCTTCGTCTGCTTCTCTTTCCACAGAGACATTAACGACGGCATCGGTGCCGGTCATAGTATCAACCGTAGTAACAACTACAACGCCAACCGGCAGCTCGGCACAAGCCAATGCATCAAATGTGGCTTCAGCACCAAACTCCAACCGCACAGGTGCCATCGTCGGGGGTATCACTGGTGGCATTGTCGGTGTTGTCGTAATCATTGGCATTGTTATGTACCTCCTTCGACGACGCTACGTAGAAAAACCGCTTCCGCCTCCGCCTCCGTCTCCACCTTCATACGAGCTTTCGAATGACACCGGGTTGATAGAAGCAGGATACGGTTCGGTCATGCCCCCTGAGAAGGCACATATAGAAGTGTTTGGGCACGAAGCTGCTAACGAGATGGGGCGAAACAGTACATGTCAGTTCAGGGCGGAGTTAGTTGGCGATTCTACCTACGGTGATAAGAAGGTAGTCGATAAATACATTAGAATACGAGAGAGGGACTCGACATGGATATAGATATTTGGAAGGAATATAAACTCGATTTATAATTCTTCCCAATACATTGGCTTACGGGATTTGTCACAACCAATCGTTAGCTGATGTGGGTAGGTCCGGAAATTGATGCGACACGCCCTTCGAATCTTAACATGATTAGATATAGTTCTTTTGGCTTGAGTTGATCTCGTTTGTGAGAGCTTTACCCTCAGTCTAGTTGGTAAGCTCTGCATGTAAGTCTTGCCATTCTCAAGCTATAAAAAAACTAACAATACCCTAAACGTTATCCCTTGGATAGCTCTCACATTTCAGTCTCAGATTTGACGTCACCAAAGCCTAGCTATCTGATCTGTTCGCTTTTGAGTAGCTTCTAGACATATTCCACGCAAAAGCAAACCATTGGACACCACCAAGACGCTATTGTCATACTTTGGGGTACCATTGACGTAATTTTGAATACCAACGATGATTCAGGGCTCCAAATATTGGTTGAGAGATGTTTGTAAGACTCATAATAGCTTGAAGGGAAGAACGATTCTTCCGAAGTCGGTAAGACGCGCCGCTACATCATGCTCCGGCGAAAATTGCCCAATTGAGAATAGCTCTAGCCTCAACTATACTCAATACCATAAGAGCGATTACTCCCCATCAACATCATCAACCAAACTTTCATTTATTCACAAATACTTCACTCATACATCCTGAGTGCGAAAATGAACGCATCAAACCAGATTAATAGCCATGCCAACGGCACCGTCAACGTGCCAATCAAACCTCGGCTCTTCGCGGTTGATTCACCACCCTCGCTTGATGAATTCAAGAAGCTCATAACCGAGTCGAAAGCAATCAACTACCCTCTTGCAACCTCGATTGAGAAGAACGTTCCCATTTATATTCTTCCCAATCTCTCTACGCTGACGGTTGAACAACGCTCAGCACTGCAAGATGAATGGTACCACATCCTCCTCTCTGGTCCCGGAGTCTTTGTAACAAAAGGCCTGTACAAAGACACATTACTCATCGACAAAGTCAACGATATATATTCCACTATCATCGCAGAAGAGGGGGAAATATTAGGGAAACGAGGCGACCACTTCGCAGGATCTGGCGCGAACGACCGAATATGGAACTCGTTTTCAAAACACTGCCTTCAAGATCCAGATTCTTTTCTACAATATTATTCGAACCCATGGCTTCCGCTCATCTCGTCAGCATGGCTCGGTCCCCACCACCGCATCACGGCCCAGGTCAACATAGTCAAGCCCGGCGCAAAAGCGCAGATTTCGCATCGGGACTACCATATCGGATTTCAGGATAGCAAATCATGTGCCGAATTCCCGAAGGCTTTACAAGTTGCGTCGCAGTTTTTGACACTGCAAGGTGCGGTTGCGCATTCAGACATGCCGATCGAGAGTGGGCCGACGCGATTGCTGCCTTTCAGTCAAACGTTCGAAGAGGGGTACATGGCATACCGGATTGAGGAGTTCCAGAACTACTTCTTGGAGAAATACGTCTCCTTGCCGCTTAGAAAGGGCGATGGGCTTTTCTTCAATCCTGCGCTGTTCCATGCAGCGGGTCAGAACGATTCAGAAGCAATTTTGCGTTCGGCGAATCTACTGCAGATTTCTTCGGCGTTTGGAAAGCCGATGGAGATGATTGACACGTATCCGCTTATCGAGAAGACTTGGGATGGGCTTCGTGATATGTATAAGAAGAATGGTTTAAATGAGGCGGTCAAGGCTTTTGTTAGCAACGTTGCGGAGGGATATCCGTTCCCGACAAATTTGGATAGACGCGTTCCGGAGATTGCAGGTATGGCGCCGGAGAGCGAAAAGTCTCTGCTCATCAAAGGGCTTGAGAGCGGAATGACTAAGGAGGAGATATTGATTGAGGTTCAAAAGATCAAGAATGACTCCCGTGCTTAGTTGATTGATCAATTATTTGAAATGCTAGTCCCTTTGGCCACCCAAGTCGAGTGAATGGGAACAGTCATGCCTATTGTCATGATACATACCACTGAAGTAGAACACACAGCCATACGTGATCTCAAGCTTCACACCACAATTCTGTGAAACACACAGTTACTTCCAGATGACTCAAGAAACATTCACCCTCCACCCAAAACCATGCAGTTATATTCCGACCCTCGTACCCTCTTCCACATCAACCCCACAGACAGAAAACGTATCACGGACAAAAGAAAGAAACATGCCCGAGCCACGAGAAACACAACAACTAAATCCCACAGAACCCACCTCCCACACCTTCATACGCAACTTCCTCCGCTCCTATCACCGCCTCATAAGCCACTACCTCGACACAGTCGAGGCTATCAAGCCCCTCAGCTCCCCACCCGCAAGTACAACCAACGCCACCGTAGACGAGCAAGCGCGAGGTATCGAGATTATGGTCCTTGTGGAAAGATTAGAAGCCCGTCTTAAAGAGTTCTACGCGCAAAATACGTGGATCTACACGCCCGAGGCTACTGCGGTGATAGAGGAGCTCGATAAGACGCGGCTGCCGGTGTGCGAGCTGGGAACCATTGCACGTAATTTTGGGTCATACAAGGGGGATATAGTTACAGCGCAGAATTATGTAAATGCCGTGCGTTTGGAATGGTGTAGATTTGCTGTCGTAGGGGATAGTAATGGTGGATCAGATAGGCGGGAATAAGTGGCCGGAAAGAGTTGTGGGTGCAGTTTTTTAGATCTACTATGTGTAACTTCGAAGGAAATAAAGTGTGAAGAAAGTTGTTGTTGCGCTGTTCTGTGCGGTGTACTCAGCTTCGTGAAGTAAATCGTTGGTTGGCCCGTCAGCTTTCAGGGGTGCGTAGCTTTCATATACAACCAATTCAATTGCCTCCCTTCACATACTGCCATGCGACCATGTAAATAGGACCTAACAACGCCACGTATAATTTCTTAAATCCATTTTCGCCAGAAACTCGAATGCCGAGAGACCTTCAAGTACCCCCTCTCCTAATATATCACTGCGAATCCATAACTCCCCAAAGCACACAAGCCTCCCCATTCCCACATCCTTTCCAATCCTAATCTCACCAAGTCAAACCAGCCCATATTCTAAAGCCGCAGTCCACAAAACAAGACAATGGCTCTCTCACCCACCAACCTCCTCAACCTCGCCACAGAACTAACCACCTACTCCCAAACCCTCAACGAAATAACCACAAACCTCAACATCATCGCCAATTCCCTCGAGACCGAAGCCGCAGGTCTAGCCGAAGAACGCACCCGCCTCCTAAAACTCGCCGAAGACGCCACAAAAGCCAACAGAATCAACGTCGATGTAAATGTCGGCGTTACCACAGGAGGGCCTATAATTCCTACGTGCCGTCCGGGATGTGGAGGGTGCCAGTCCGATGGGGATGAGCCTCCGCCCGCAGTAAACGTTGCATGCTCATCTGTTTCAAGCCAGGTGGTGTCATCGGCGACGGCACCGCTATCTGTGGGTGGAGCTGTTTCGGAGATCGGGAGTGCTGCGGGTTCGGGCTCTGTAGTAGGGAGTAAAGCGGGTAGTAAGGCTTCTCCGGCTGCGGGAAGTAAGGTGTGGGGTAGTGCTGGGTCGAAGGGTGGGGCGAATGGTGCTTGGAGTTCGGATTGGGGTTGTGGGAATAGGGCTCACGCTTCTTTTGACGTCAATTGGGGTTCTCCGATTGGGAAGAAGCGAGATTGATGATGGATGTTGGTGGGGTTTGTCTTTGATTGTGGCGGGAGAAGGCTTTAGGCATGTTCGTTGGTGGTTCGTTTCTGATCTCAGTTGTTGGTGTGAATATCGATAGATGATTAGCCTTCGTCTTCACTTTTTTAATCGATAGCTATGTGTATCGTAGCCTTTCGTAAAAAAGCCGAAAGATGGTGTCTTAGAGATTTGGTGTATGGACTGCGCAACAATAAGTAATGCTACCTCATTATCACGGTTAGCAATGCTAGCGCAGGCATTAAGCCATGTGGCCCAATATTTCGAATAACCGTGGTAGGCGTGAATCATTCCATTAGGTTGTAATGATAGACACGAAACTTGTTTTTATGAACACCCAGATTGTAACGCCACCGCGGTATGAAGATGCATAGTCTATGCGTGTCAACTCCATTTCTTTTGCCTTCTTCCTTTAGGAAGACACCCGTGACGCCAAAGGTTCGCACTGCGGACAGCTGGCCACAAATGCATATCCAGACAGTAACCCGTCTATTCGTTCTCACCCCTCTCAAATCTCTCCGCCCGTTCCTTCTCCATTTTCCTTTGCCATTCTCTAACCTTCTCGGGCGGACTGTCCTCAATCAAATCCGAATCATCACTCAGGCCACTCCACTTCGGCAAACCATCCGGGATATCGATAACACGCTGACCATAAAACATATGGCATCTGGGCTTGAAAGCCGCTTTATCTTCGTCGGTCTTGAGGTGCACGAGCGAGGGGAAGAGCAGGATCATATTGCGTCCTTCGTCCATGATGGGAGAGTGGCAGTATGAGCAGCGTACTTTGCAGGGTAGTTTGTGTTCGATGGATTTCTCGGTTGGGTCGTACCATTCCAGGTCATGGTGGCCATTTGTGAAGTTGATGTCTGTTTTGTGGAAGATAGCGGCCCATTGGAAGGGTGCAGCTGTTGTTAAGGTTGGTTCAGCCCGATTTTCTAGTTCCCTACCTAGGTAGATTTACTTACCATGCTGCGTTTGGCAAGTTGTACAATGACACAACTTGCTATCCAATGGCTCTTTCCTGCTCAACTGGTACTTGACCTTTCCACAATGACAATTGGCCTCATACTTTATGTCGAAATCCTCATTCTTCTCGTGGACTCGGTAAGGCGGGCGTTGCTTCCACTCCGAGATACCCGTAGTGGATTCGCCGCAGGCTTGACTCTTGTCCATCTTGATTGCTTGTTGGGAGAAGCAGGAAGAAGAGGAGGAGGAGGAGGAGGAGGAGGAGAACAGAAAGGGTTTGATGAAGTGTGAAGGAACGAGCTGGAAGCGTACGCGTGGTAGAGCTGGAGAGGCGGTGAATGGCAGCCGACGAGCAATAAGAGCAAAGGACATGAAGCACTTATTTGAAGGGATTAGTTAACACAAATGGTGGGGCGTGAAAGCTGTTTTGTAGTTGGGATTCTTTTTCTTTACGCGTGTCGTAATGTAGACGACGTCAAAATGCTCGTGCATGTTGAAACGCCTGCTATTGCGTAGTTGACGTCACCATGAAATGATTCGCGCTAGTGCACTTGTATCGCGAGACCCAGTGATCATCGAGATCGACGTCCAGTCCCAAGTATCATTGCGAAGTACCACAACCACTTAACTGCTTCGATACTGTACACGCAGTGCGTTCCTCGCAACAGGCAGTCCACCGGCCCATCCAGTCAAAGCCACCCCACTAGGACGCGCGACATGGCAAAAGCACACGTAGAGTTATAAACCGTAATCATCTTGTCTTGAGCAACTTCTGCGCTTCTTTTGTCGATAGTCCGAATACGTTAATGAGATAGTCGAGCCTACACGGTATTAGTTCAAACGTTGAATGTCCACGAAGGGGAGGAGGATACTCACTTGATATCGCCCGCTATCCTCTTCTTGACAGCCTCGAATTCGAGCTCGGCTTTTTCTCTTATAACGTGTTGCTTTTTGGAGTTGATTGTCTTGACGCGAATCTTGAACCTTCCACTGACAGGTCTGTGATCAGAAACTTTCACGCAGTCATGCCGCCGATAGTCAAGCTGCTTGATCTTGCCCATACCACGGTAGAGTAACCGATCGCACCAGGCTGGCGATCGCTTCTTCTCTGAAGTATCGTATGTGTCAGTGCCTACATCGTACTTGTAGGTCGGCGCGAATGTAATGGGGGCTTCGTTGAAAGCTCGCAGCCGCAAGCCGGGATTACGTTTGCGAGAAAGAAGTAGCTGGTCGCGTTCTAATAGCTTAGGGAGGTTGCCTTGTTTGACTGTACTGATGACCGAATCTCGGGTCATGGAGTCGATGCGGTAGTTGAGATCGCCATTGAGAACGCAAATCTCATGGTCCAATATCATGGACCCATCACCACCTCCAACAAAGAAGTTGGCACAGTCAGTCGGTGAGCGATTGTGTGGCAGCGGTGCTGCCTCCATAATGGCGGCGGCATCGTTGTTCCGATGCATTGTCTGCGTCTGCCCGGCTGCGAGATGGCAATTGATGAAGCACAGAGAAGAATCGTCAATGAAGAAGCGGACTACCAAAGCTCCCTTGTTGCCGACACGGCCACTGAAGCCGAGCTTGATCTCCGCACCAGCGACGTCGCGAACCTTGGTGCGCTCCGAGGTTTTGATAAAAATGCAGGTAAACAGACCGACTAGATTGGCAGTATGAAGCAGAGTGTAGTTTTGACGCGGGCAACATTCGTCGAGTATACGGATGAGGTAGTCACGCCATGCCCGATATTGATGCGACATGTGTTCGTGTTCGGAGGCTTCTTTGCTCTTCTTCTTCTTGAAGAAACTCTTTGCCGTGATCTTTTTGTCTTCCAAATCTACTAGCTCCTGGAAGCCGAAGACCATGATATCTGGAGGATCTTCAGGCTGTAGTAGCTCCCGGAAGAAATTTTGATCTTGCTCGTTATGCCGTAGAGTGGTAGGTTTCACTGCACCTGCATTCCAAGTCATAACTCTTACCGACAGCTCTCGGAAATCACAGTAGTCGGAATCGTGCTGCTGCATTTGTGTTTCTGCAATCGTCAGCGATTATTTTTTGGAGTATTTGCCGGAACAAACCTAGCCAGTCGTTTCTAAGCATGCCGTCCCAGATGCGCAGCAAATTGTCCGTGCCGAGCGATGCAACCTGCAGCCTGTCCAACTTCCAGATGCTCGTGCGGTCGGCAAGGATTCCAGCAATTGGTTTTTTGTCGTGCGCCTTCCAGTCTTTCAATACTTTCCATGGCGTGGTGGAGGTGTCATAAACGTAGATCATCCCTGTGCTGTAACCAGCCCAAAGATAATCGCCAACACCCACTAATGAGCTGATCTTATAGAGACTGACGTTGACCACACCCAAGCATTCAAACCCTTTCTTTGCATAAATAGTGACCTTCCCATCTATGTGCCCGAAGTAGATGCGATCGGGCTGACTGCTGAGGATGGCTCCTGATGTGACATCGCCGGCAGTGGGTTGCGAGATGCTACTCTTGGTCGTTTGCTGGAAGTAATTGTCGTCACCTGTTCTATTGTACACTCGGATATCCTTTGTGAAGGCTACCCATAGCTGTGAGCCGGAAAGGATGGAAAATGTGTGGCCTTTGGGTATGCGGAAAGTGAACGGCGTTTGTTGAAGAGTCGGGTGTCCAAGGTCATCTGGTGGCCAGATATGTAGCGTGCCTTCGTCGTCCAAGGACCACATCTCTGATGCGTACCTGAATATTTTCGTGATGGTCGCTCCTCTGTGTGCATTTGTCTTGGTGTAAATTACACTCTGTGTTGGTATGTCGACCTCGAGCATCTCCCCGGTATTGGTGCCAAGCCATAGCCGTTTTCCTTCATCGTCAACATCCCTCGCAGGTCGAAACGCCAACGCAGTTGCCTTGACAGTATCGCCGTGGCTAAGACTGAGAAGGAGCCGCCCGTTTAGTACGTTCCACACATTCGTCACATAACCCGTGGTACACACGTACTCGCCACATAGGGCGAAAAGCTTCGTCTCATATCCTGTGGGTATCATGTTCGTACCTTGATCGAAAACTGGCGGTCTTCGGTTAGCGTGCGATGAGTCCGGATAGTCCGTCAAAGAAGGTCCAGACTTTTCATTCGCGGAATCAAAGTCGTCAGAATCGTAGCTGTACGGTTGCTGAACCTGCGGAACAGCGTTTTGCCTCATCATTTCCCCTGATCTTCTGAACTCGCCAGAGTTACGCGGTGGAGGTAGCTTCGGAGGCTCTAGCGATTTGGTAGCATTTGCAGACAGGACGTTTGCAGTCGATGTCCTCCTCGGTGGAGTCGGCACAAACCGGTCCTGACCGCCTACACTAAGACCCGATGGCCGGAAAGTATCGAGTGACCGCCGGACCGGGGGCTCCGGTGGAACAGGTCGCTGTATCACCACACTCTTGCGCAGATCAAAATTGTCTCTTTCTCGCCTCGCAGGGAGCTCAGGTCTGTCTTCAGGGCGATTGCTTGAAACAGATGGTTTTGGTGAATGCAGAGCTGCCTTTGGCGGTTGTGTCCCTGCTATAGAACGCGGATCTGATTGAGGCGCCCTGTCAGCCACAGAGTGGTGCAGGGGCGGGGAGAAGGAATAGCCGTCTCTCGGGGCTCTGCTCCAAGTTCTCGAATGACCGGCTTGTGTAGGGAAATCTGCTTCCCTCTGGGGGCTGCCCTCGTGACTGCTGGGCGGGGTACTGAATGGCGATACTCCTTCGTGTGCATCTGCGTGCTGATCCGGGGCAAGTGTAGGCCTTGAATTGGGTTCTACAGGGGGCAGCTTGCTCAGCATCTTTGGTTTTCCAGCGCGATTGATCGGAGGGGGCACAGGTGCGAAAGGCCGTTCGAACGAAGCGCTTTTGCGTGGATCTATGGAGGGGCCAGCTGGAGCGTTCGTGGGCAAGAGCGACTTGGAGTCGAGACCGGGAGTGGTCTGGCGACCAGATATCGTGGAATTCTTCCCGCCATTATTGGAGGGGGGATTGAGAGGCGGATCTAGCGACGAATGTGGCAAGGATCGTGAGGGCAGCGGCGAAAGTATGTGAGGGTCAGCAGTCCTCGGTGGAGATTTGGGCGACGTCACAGCCAGCTTTGGAGGAGAGCGTGTGGGCGAGGGCGGCGTGTTGTAAGCTACCATTGACGTCGGGCGGGCCTTGGGGGTGCTCCAGGGTGTCCGCGGCGTCACAGAACCAGCCCCGCTGTAGTCCAATACGCTCGGCGAGGGTGCGCGCGCCCCGTTCTCCCTCGGGATGTCCAGTGACATGCGCCCTTCATTCCTCCTGTCGTGGTCGGCGGCGTCGGCCGAGAGCGAGGGTGAGGACTGGCGCGGGATCGTGGGGGTGCTCGCCTTGCTCGCCTTGTTCGCGCTGAGCATGTTTTCGAAATGGCTGCGGAGGGAGGACACTGGCTTCTGTGTACGGTTACTGGGTGTACAATGAAAGTCTCTCTCGACGAGGGTTGCTTACGATGGAGGAGCCATCTGTGTTCTCGTCGCCGGAGCGCTCCATTATGTGCCTCCCTGTCAACCAACTTCTGGCTCTGCTCTAGGGATGCTCATCGACCGCCGTGGAGCTGTTCCCATTGAGCGTGGCCCGCGATATTGCAAGGATAGAGGTGCCTGGGCCGCAACGTCTTCGAGCAGTAGGCTGGGAGTGTTGTGTTCGGCTGGACAGCCAGCAAAGCAGGCAAAGAATGATGATAGCGAAGGATACAGTGAACGTGAATGGCGCTGGGCCCCTGGATGTACAAGGCGTATGTCTGGAGCGTATGGAGTGGATAATTAATGCTGCTAGCAGGCCCTACGACAGCCAGCAGGTGTTTCAGACACCCACCGACGCCCTGTTCTGGGATAGGTAGAGCGCGGCAGCGAGCGGCCGGGATGGAGGAGACAAGGAATGCAAAGGGGGGTGTGGAGGGAGGAGAGCTTGCATGTTCGTGAGTACGTGTGGGTCAACAGACCGTGGGCGTGGCTGACGACGTAGGTCGGGCCTGTATAGTTAATCTATAACTATGACATGCCGCCGCGATCAACTTTCTATCACATAATCGCCCAGGCACCGAGTAACAGTCAACTGACTGCGCGCTGTTGCAAGACGCCTCAAAGTGCAGGCTCCAGAATAAACAAAAGGCTTTGAACGCCGACTCACCATGTGGTATGCTGGTGTTTTCCCCCTCCACCACCACTGTCCGCCATCTATCCGCCATCCCCCCAGGACCTCCGCTAATTCTCCGCAGCAAGCACGTCCTCAATGCCCAAGTCGCCATCCGCGCGCCGTGCTGTGAGTGCATGCATTGTAGTCATCGTCTCAAGACAGATATGTAATGACCAGGCAGGCCGGAAGTGGTTCGACTGTGTCGAGTGCCACCAGGAAAACACCGACCATGAGCTGCAACAGGCCTTTGAGATGACCTTTGCCTGCAAAAAGTGCAAAAAGTGCTTCCGGAAGGATGCGCGCGAGTTTGAGGATGCGTACGAAACACCATACCACACCACTCATGGAGGTCCGGAACATGTGCTAAGAGACGACAGTGACGAGTATTGCCCGCACTGCGACAACCATTTCGTGCTCGACGCACTCACACCAAAGGCGTCGCTGCAGGTCGAGAGCGAGGACGTACGCAAGGACGCGAGGATGCTCAGGGACGACCGGATGCGGGGCGAGGAGCAGCAGTCGGTATTCAACGTCAAGGATGCACCGAACCGCCTGGGCTGAGCATGTATGGCAGTATAGATGAGAATATAGGGGAGAGCATCAAGGAGAACGCATCAAGATACTTCATGGGCACGAGGGACAGACAATTGCCGAGGACGTGCTGGATATGCCATGTATTTTAGCTGGCGCTCTGTACTCTACAGATTCCAGCCCTCTAACTTCCAGGACGCCGATGCTCATGATCCGTCATCAACCAATCATCATTTGTTCATGCTCCCGACCCTGAGCCTTCGCCGGCTGGCCGTGCGGGGATAGACGTGGTTCCTCCAGCGCCGCGACCCGGCCTCCTGTTTGCTGCCTCTTCCTGCTTCTCCGTGTTGATGCTCTCCACGTACTTTTCAATCTCCTCCACCGGTAGTAGCTCGAGCGGCTTGCCCGGCGACGTAATGGCGATCTCAATGTTCTTTGCGCCTGTCTGTACCACCTCCAGCAGCGATTTGACCGTCAGCTTGATCGTCTCTTCCCGATCCATGCCGTCCTTGTGGTTACGCTCGAGGAACTCCCTGACCGTCTTGCTCGACCGACCGATTGCGTTTGCTTTCCTGTCCCAGAAATTAGACATAGAGCCAAGCATAAAGCTTCATAGCACATACCATGCCGAGTAGATGCCCGAGGGTTCCGTCTGGTACAGCCGCGGGGTCTTATCATTGGGGTCGAAGCCCACAATCAGTGTACTGATACCGAACGGCCGCACACCACCGCTCTGCGTGTATCGTTGCTGCACACCGGCCACATATTTTGTGATGTACTCTATTGATACGGGATCTTCGACTGTCAAGCGATGTGACTGTGCCTCCAAGCGTGCCTTGTCTACGAGAATACGGGCATCGGCGTTCAAACCGGCGAAAGCGAGGGCAACATGGGTATCGACGAGGCAGATCTTGGAGGGCGTGATTCGAGTGTCTTGCAGCTTCATTGCTGAGCGCTTCTCGCAGCCGAGGACCACAATATCTTTGCCCTTGACACCCACAGCGCAGGTACCTGCATACGTCAGGCTTGTATACTGAAATGGACATTATATGCCGACTGACCTCGCTTTACAGCTTCCAACGCATACTCGACCTGGAAGACGTGTCCATCGGGACTAAATACTGGTCAAATGTTAGCTATAAGCTCCAGTTGAATACCTAAACATTGCCATGTACCTGAGAGAGCTCGATCATAGCCGGATGCCATGGTGAATGAGCAGGCAGTACAATTACTATATTCGGATGCAAGTGGAAGGGAGCGTATATGGCAAGATGGAGGGAAGAGAAGCTGATGGCGGTCGTTTGGAGTTCGAACTGATCGTTGGCCGCGTTGTTGCTTCCACCTAAAATGCCAAGCCCATCGTCACCCCTGCTGTTCTAGCAACTTAGCGTGATTGATTAGGTCAGCACAACTTTTATCTTGCTACTTCTTCCCAGGATATAGAAAAGTTCCCCCACTTCTGCTTTGTCTTTGTCTTCGAATTTCTTTATTGCTATTATGTCTTCTAGAATTGCTGCTGCAGCGAGGCGCGCAGCGCTCTCATCACGATCATCCTCATGCGCCAGGACCCTTAGACCTTCTACACACGTGAGATGGACCACTTCAGCAACATCAGAACCTCATCAAACGGATGCCAAAGGGTTGGTAAAAGGGGCGCCTGCCCCGGCCAAAAAGATTGAATTCACCTCGAAAAAGTAGGCCGTTGATTCGATGTAGTGACGAACGAGGCATTAATGTAATGTAGATATCCTGAGATCAAGAGAGATTCTAGGTTTGCTGAACTGTCGCAAGAACATGTCAAGTATTTCCAGGAATTGCTTGGCACCGAATCTGCGGTCTTAGATGGTGTGTCCAAAGATGCGTCAGATGACATTGAACCTTTTAACAGTGACTGGATGCGCAAGTTCCGTGGCCACACGAAACTGGTGCTCAAGCCTTCGTCTACCCAAGAAGTGAGCAAGATCTTGAAATACTGCAACGAGAACATGCTCGCTGTGGTTCCTCAAGGTGGCAATACCGGCCTCGTGGGAGGCTCGGTGCCTGTGTTCGACGAGATTGTTATCTCTATGCAAAAGATGAACAAGATTAAATCATTCGATGATGTGTCTGGTATTCTGGTAGCCGATGCAGGCGTCATCCTCGAGGTTGCGGATACTTATCTAGCCGAGAGGGGCCACATCTTTCCCTTGGATCTAGGAGCTAAAGGCTCTTGTCATATTGGAGGCAATGTATCGACGAACGCTGGCGGACTAAGACTCCTTCGATACGGGAGTCTCCACGGAAGCGTGCTGGGTATCGAAGCTGTGCTACCGGATGGACGGATAATGAATGATTTGTCAACTTTGAGGAAGAATAATACCGGGTATGATCTCAAGCAGCTCTTCATCGGCGGTGAGGGTACACTTGGTATCATCACGGCTGTCTCGATTATCTGTCCGCGACGATCTCCTGCAGTGAATGTTGCATACTTCGGCTTGGAGAGCTTCGAACACCTTCAAAAGGCATTTCTAGCTGCCAAAAGTCAACTTTCAGAAATCTTGTCCGCTTTTGAAATGATGGATGGACGGACCCAGAAGATGCTGAAGAATGTCACAGGCAGGAAGATGCCGCTAGAGGGAGACCATCCATTTTATTGCTTGATCGAGACCAGCGGTTCAAACACAGATCACGACAGCGAAGTTTGTATGCTCCACTCATTGACAAGTCGCCACTAACAAAAGTAGAAACTACAAGCTTTCCTCGAGCACGTCATAGAGACGGAAATAGTGTCCGATGGCGTTCTTTCAGAAAACCAAACCCAGTCGTCCGAGCTTTGGTCATACCGTGAAGGAATCACCGAAATTCTAGGACATTGGGGTGGAGTGTACAAATATGACCTCTCGCTACCGATTTCCGATCTTTATGCTCTGGTCGATGACACTCGTGAACGTCTAGCTCAAGCCGGCTTCGTTGGAGATGACGAATCACATCCTGTTGTAGATGTAGTAGGATATGGCCACATGGGTGACGCGAACCTGCATCTAAACATCCCCGTAAGGCGGTTCGATAAGGAGGTTGAAAAGACTATCGAGCCATGGGTGTACGAATGGGTGCAGAAGAGGAACGGCAGCATCAGCGCCGAGCATGGTTTGGGCGTCACAAAGAAGCCCTACATTGGATACAGCAGAGATGATGGCATGATCGAGATGATGAAACAGGTCAAGAATCTGTATGATCCGGTAAGTCTTCTGTCCCTGCTTTAGAAAGTACATGTGTAGCTGATCATTGTAGAACGGCATCATGAACCCGTACAAGTACATATAAATTTGACAAATGTATCACTAGCTGTATTTTCTCAGAAAATAAGCGCCCACCCTTTACACGTTTCGTCGTATTTCACCTCTTTCTTTCTATCCCAGTCAATTATTTCTCTATCACAGCGTCTGATCTAACAGTAGCTACTTGAATCTCATCTATTCCTTCCGCTGCCTGTTGGCTTCTTTTCGAGAAGTTGTCTAGCGTTGCCCTCAAATATTGCTCTTCTCTCTTCCTCTACAAAAAGATTCTGGAGCCCATTTTTCATCCTCTCCCCCAGCAGAACCACCGCTCCTCCGTGTGTAAAAGGGAAGTCACTTCCATACAGCAACTTTTTCGACGAGATGTCCCACCCTTCAACAAATGCTTTCAGTTGGCCTCTTTCTCCACTTTCACCATCGAATATCGTACCCGCCAAGTCAAAATAGAACTGTTGCTGCATCTGCTGCCGGACCGTTGCCGGGTCCAATTCAGCCACTCCTGGCACCAATTTGCCGAATATGGAGAAGCGGGTGATCAGCGGCGGCAGCGTGCCTCCAAGGTGAGCAACAATAAAATTCATACTGGGACAGCGAGATACAGATCCGGAGTAGAAGAGATTGATGACGGCGCGGGAGGTGTCAAAGAAGAATTCAAACATGGGGATTGGGTATCTGGAACTGAAGGGAAGTGCGGGTATGCTTTCTTCGGAGGTGTTCACGCTGTTACTGGGTATACAAGGACATGTAGGATGCAAGAATACGGTTGCTCCAATCATGTTAAGCTTGTCAAATACGGGATCGAAAGCGGCGTCTCCAATGTACAGGCCGTGGTAGTTTGTCATCAATGCGAAGCCATCGCATCCGTCCGCCACCGCGCGATCGATTTCCTCCAATGCGTCCTCTACATGCGGCAGTGGTAGCGAAGCCCAAAAGCCGAATTTGTCTGGATATTTTCGTTTCAGGTCCGCGGCGTAGGCATTGCATTCTCTTGTCAAGTCCTTCCTTGCTGTGGGGTTGTTTGGGTAGAGATGAGTGCCTGGCGAGGAGATGGAGAGGATGGACTTGGTCACGTTGGCATTCTCCATCATCTCTAGGTGGGATTCCGGTGACCAGGGAGGAATTGCGGGCATGCCATCTGGATTCGAGTGTCCTGCGGATTGGAGGGCGTCTCGATAGAAAGGCGGGAGGAAGTGGGAGTGGACGTCAATTCTTGGGGGGAGTGTGGAAGACATGATGAGTTGAGCAAATAAGAGATAAATGGATAAGAGGATAGAGATGTGTATGTTTAACGGGTGACTACGAATACTCTTACCTCTCGTATATGAGACTGTCGTCGGTACCCCACTGGCCGAACGTACCGCCATTTCGGCATGCAAGGGATGACGAAGCAAAAGCTCCCGAGAATACGAGCATACGAGCCAATCTATACGCACATCACACATACATCTGCATCCACCAAGATGCCCATCCCGTTCCATAAACAACATCCTCGTCTCAAGGAATTTCATGGCGCCCGCATACAGCACGAATAGATATATGTATAACATACGGCGCTAATAAGTACACCGTATAACGTCATCGAATCGGTTTCGAATAGGAAAGGTAAACCCGGCCGACGATCATCTATATGCCCCACATTGTTGGGCGGCACGCATGCGATACTTTTTCGACCAAAACACCCACTTTCTCTGCCATGAGTGCACTTGTCTCCCTACACTACGCAACGACACCCCAAAGTGATGGAGCGGATTACGGATAAGATCAATGCTTTGCCTGAGGGCGCGAACTACTTTTCGCTGGAATTCTTTCCGCCGAAGACGCAGATGGTAAGTTGGTCATTGCTGCGGGGCGACCTTTGTGGAGAACAATCGGGAGAAGAGCGGTTGATCCAACAATAATGATAACAGCACTGATTGTAGTAGGAGTAGTAGCAGTAGCAGTAAAATCAGTAGTAGCCTTCGTAGTTTTAGCACTAATCTTTGGCTGTAGGGATTTGCAAATCTCCAATCTCGTCTCGAACGCATGTCGCAAGCCCTCCGTCCGCTCTTTGTAACCGTAACCTGGGGCGCGGGCGGCTCTACTGCGACCAAATCGCTCGAACTCGCCGAAATCTGCCAGCGCCAGCTTGGCTTGACAACATGTCTGCACCTGACATGTACGAACATGAGTCGGCCGCTCATCGATGAAGCCCTCGAGCAGGCGAAGGTGTTAGGGATCCGCAACATATTAGCTTTGCGGGGCGATGCTCCCCGCAGTGAAGAGTATAGAGATGAGGGACAGGCGCCTGAAGAGGACTCGAACAAGGATTTTACGTGGGCCATTGATCTAGTGAGATATATCCGGAAGCAGTATGGGGATTACTTTTGTATTGGGGTCGCCGCGTATCCTGAGGGTCACAGCGATGAGAGCCATCCGGAGCATCAGGATCCAAAAATCGACTTGCCGTATCTGGTCGAGAAGACGAAAGCGGGTGCGGATTTCATCATGACTCAGCTTTTCTTCGATGTGGACGCTTACGACGCGTGGGAGAAGATGTTGAGGGAGCATGAGAGTGGCGTGTTCAAGACAATACCGATAATACCGGGACTGCTGCCCATACAAAGTTATAATATTCTGAGAAGAGTTTCGAAGCTCTCGCATGCTAAGCTACCGGCAGATATACTGCGGCAGTTGGACGCAGTCAAAACGGACGATGAGTTGGTAAAACAGGTGGGTGTCAAGATCTTGGGGCAGATCGTGGAGCATCTCAAAAAGGAGCCTAGTCCGGCACGGAGAGGCTTCCATTTCTACACGTTGAATCTCGAAAAGGCCGTCTCGCATATACTGGAAGACTGCAATTTAATACCTCACGTCTTCCTCCAAGACGACGAAGAAGCCATTGAAACTACACCGGCAATCAATCTTGCTCCACCCGAAGGCTCTCTAAGCACAAAGAACCGCCGTCGTCTCTCTTCCATAAACTCCAGTCCGCACAACCGTGTCATCATCTCCAGACCCTCTGTCTCTAGATCCAGTAACCCCTCTTATGAAGCTCTCGAAACCGAAGCCGGCGTTCCCAAAGGCCCCATAAACACACGCGCAAACACTCTCGCCATCTCAGAAGGCGAAGGCTCTCTAGGTCGGGAAGCGACATGGGATGACTTCCCCAACGGGCGATGGGGTGATGCACGATCTCCTGCTTTCGGTGAAATCGATGGATACGGACCGACGCTGCATGTCAGTACCGCGCAGGCGCTCAAACTCTGGGGTCATCCGGTAGACAGGGACGATGTGTCCAAGCTGTTCAGGCGGCATATCGAGGGCGATCTCGAAGCTATACCCTGGAGTGAACAAGGTCTTTCGCCGGAAACAAGCACCATCAGCGCCGAACTCCTCGCCCTGAACTCAAAGGGCTGGTGGACCGTCGCCTCTCAACCCGCTGTCGACGGACTCGCCTCCACTGATCCGGTCTTTGGCTGGGGACCCAAGAATGGCTTCGTGTTCCAGAAACCCTTCGTCGAGTTCTTCATTCCATCAGCCGATTGGGAAACCCTTCAGCCCCGCCTGAAAGCCCACGAACAGATTACTTATTTCGCATCGAACGCCAATGGAGACTTTGAAGCGAGCTCGGAGCACGGAGTCAACCCCGTGACGTGGGGAACGTTTGCAGGAAAGGAAATCGTGACACCGACTATCATCGAGGGAGTCAGTTTTCGCAGTTGGAGCGAGGAATCGTATAGTATTTGGAGGGAATGGAGGAGGATTTATCCCACTAAGAGCCCGAGTAGCAAGTTGCTTGGTAAGCTGAGGGAGGATATGTGGCTTGTTAATGTTATTTGGGGGGATTTTGTAGATGGGGATGGGCTTTGGAAGTTTTTGGTGGAGTAGAGGGGTGGGTGGATGATGTGGTGAGTGGGGTGGTGGTGAGTTGGTGGGGTAGTTCGTTATAGGGGCGAGGAGTCATGTTTGGGCATCTGTGTGATGTTGTCGAGTTGGTGAATATCATGACATTACATGCGAGAATTTGGTTTGACGTACTCGTTTGCTCTGTGGGTTATTCGCTTTTTCGCTTTGATTGTTGTTGTTCATTGCGCAAATGCCTCTACGACATTATGTGCGTTCTTTGCATTTTGAGAATCTTCCCAAGCTCTTATCCGACCGCTTGATTTTACATTTCTATCTGCTGCAGTTTTCACCCACTGTTGTCCTAAATACTACTCATACCTCTCAATTTGTCTGACATGGACAATTGTTGCAGGGGCGTGATCACAGTTCGATTTTCTCAGGTCTCACACAATGAGACCATGGACAGTAAACAGATAGAGGTGGGTAAGTCACGAGATCAGATCCTATCCATAATCCGATCAAGGAATGACCAGAGTAAAAACTGTCCAAATATATGTATGTTCGTACTCATATTATACTTCTTATTGACCTTATCAATACCCAACTGTGCTTTAATAAGAGTAGTAATAGCTGAGGCTGACTTCTGATGTGCTATAGATTGTTCTTGCCGTTTCTACTTGCGCGGATGTAGAATATATAGCTAGTTTTTACTTCCATACTAATACAGCAATCTTTTACTTACAACTGTCTATTGCGCACATTGCTTGAATAGCTTATTAATGGTAGTAGAAACTTGAGGTTTACATAGTTAAGTTCGACTCGATCATGTTGCAATAATAGGGGCTGTGGGTCATCGGGGACTGACTCTTGTACCACAGACTACTTTTCACGTGCTATTTAATACTGGCAGGGTTTCATGTTAGGGGTGAAAAAAGGTACTATATCATAGTAGTGTTGAATTTGAATCATTTCACTTAGACGTGGGCTGCCAGACCCATGCATTATGAGAGCAGATTCGAAGTTTCTATTCAATACGGAGTCCAACAATCGACGACGTGGATACTCCAGGTTTTAGTAGTGACAAAAGATTATGGTAAACTACTGCCATTGGTCATACTCTGATATGAGATACATCCATTGCTCAATTAATCAGGATAGTACACAGACTAGTTAATAAATGTAAGTAAGATAGTGAAAAGGCAACGTCTCTGTATTGACTACCGCAGAAACGATAGCCTGGAGATGCCGTATCTACCACCACCACATTTGGCATTGACTGGTACTTTTGAAACAAAATCTGGGGTACAATACAAGATTCTGTGGACTCTCTACATTCACTGTGTAGCTTGAGTCAATGCTAACTAGTTGTCTTTGTTATTTTTGTTGACTTGACTCATTATAAGCCTTTCATTCGCTCTTTGATCACTTGCATCATCAATGGCATAATCCTCCAGCTCGGCATAGTCACATGCGATCCAACAGTCCTCGTCGTTGGTTCAGGCTGTTGATAATACAATCCTCTACATCGTGATTGAAGTGTGAGAGATATCGCACCATCTGAGCCACTGCCTACTTCTATATTTTCTCAACATGACTGGATCTACTAATGATCTTGAATCTACCCTTTTTACGCAGAACGCGGTTATTCGAACTGGATGTGGGTGAAGTGTGATACTCGAGTGGAGGCTTGGATGTTGACAAATATGATGAAGGTTGCAAGATTGATAATAAACAGAGTCTGATCTGAAGACAATCAGTATAACCATATCAATTTACGGATTTGAAAGAATGTACCGTCGTATGAATTGATGGAAAATCACGACAATATCTTCGCATCATGAACATACCTCAGGTACGAAGGCTACACGGCGTGACTACGGCTACGCTTGTATCACCATTTTCATCTGTAACCTCACTTGAGCACGGGGCAATTATATTTCTCGAATACGGTCACTTTTCGCTCATCTAACAGGAAAGGTCCATGGGCTCTAACCCGATACCCATTGATTTGAGTAGTCGAAACGTATACCAAGCACAACTGAAGCTTCGTGGCGTGAAAGCCGCATGTTTCAAACACGTTTTAAGCTTCCGGATGTCGATCTTTGTAGATCAGAACCCTGCACCACCGACATTGACAACCTTTCACTGTAATATTCATACGAGAGCCTTTCAAACTTGTTCAAAAACTCGACCGGAACTTCAGGATTCCATGTAGCTGTGACCCCTGAATCATGTTGTACGCTTACAGCCCTTGCATGTCTCATTTCCACGGCCTTGCAGATGTCCGAGAGGATTCCATCTTTAGTCGGTGGCATTCACAACTAAAGAATTTAGAGAGCACACAACTGTACTAGTTGCAGAGTGAAGAGGAAGCAGCAGACTATGTTGAATAGATTTTGGCCAGTAGTGAGCCTACAGTCCGGGTATACTCTAACTATATGTACCATAGACCGATTCCAAGGGTCACTAGTGTTATTAGTGTTATTAACCCAAAAGAGAGCATTTTATAAAAGAAATTGACTTTATTTACAGAATGACCAGCTTCTATATACAGTGTCAACCTAGCCGATCAGATCTGCGGAGCTTCTCAGCGTCTACAGATACTTAGTTACCCTTTGCCTTCTTGGCGCCCTTCTTGCCCTTGCCAGTGGCTGCTTGAGCCGTGATTTGTCCGTTTGGTCCGGCCGGCATGTTTTGTCCTGCAATGACCTTGGGAGTTGTGCCAGCAGCGTTGTTCTGAACTGAGCCACCGCTCACACCACCCTTGGGCGATACGTTTTTCTTGGCCTTGGCGGCTTTGTTCTGATATTGCTGAACGGCATTGTTGTTGGGTGGGTTGATGACCATCACCATGCCTTGTTGGCAATGCTGAGCTTGGGAGCAGTAGATGTACATGGGGTTGGTGTCCGTGATGGGAACCATGAATCTTGGGAATATCAGTATAATTCTTAGTCTAATCACTAGATTTGAAGGACTTACGTGGGAGTGTTGGGGCCAGCAGCTTGACGTCTCTGGTTCTTCTTTCCCTTGCCCTTTTTGCCTTTGCCTCCAGCGGCTCCAGCGTTTTGGTTCGCAGCAGCGACAGGCTGGAAGTCACTGAAGATAGCATTGTTCTCGGGCTGGCAAGGCCTGTTTGCAGTCGAGGATGCGACAGAGTGATTCTGAGTGACGAAGTTGAAAGCCACCACTGAAGTGTAACAGTTAGCGAATTTCTATACGAACATAGAGTCATCTTGTACGTACTGTCTCCCGGCTGGGCGGTAACTTGATTGGGGCTGAATGTGAACTGATTATTCTGGCCAACAGTGACCGTCATGGTGGCTGCCAAGGCAGTCAAGCTCTGAGCGAGAGCTCCAAGAACAACGGAAGTGAACAACATTTTGTCGAAGCTGTGGGAAAGCTGATATTATTGAATGGATGCAATTTTGAATGAAAGTCTCGCAGAGAAGTTGCGTGAAAATTAAGAGTGAATGAACTGATGCGAGTATTGAACAGGAGAAGGAAACTGGTACGAATTGGCCTGCAATCTGATCCTCAAAATGGGGCTGATGGCCTCAAGGCTATATAGATTCTTAGATTGCTGGAGCTCCAGGCAAACGATGGAGCAGTTGCCCCGCGGAGTACCTGGTGCATTGGTAGTAGCGGATTCTCAGCGGAGTTTGATGCTGATCACAAACATCCCTCTAACATCGAGGCATTGCCATGATCCGATACAGGCTACGGAGGCCAGGGTATCCGAATCACTCCCGTCTTTCAATGGTTTATGCCGAGTCTCATGCCTAGAGATCTCCAGTTCATTGTTTTGGAACCCCGAGATGTGGATCCGAAGATCAGATGATAGGCTTTTGACGGTGACACCACCTGATGATTGTAAAGTGAAGCATTTCTTGGTTTAGTTCTACGTGCAGTATGTACACCTGTCTCTGTGTAAGCGTGGATCAAAGTGTGAGCTTGTTTTTTCAAGCTTTGAATCAAGATCAAGCTAACGGGGGATCCGTGGCCTGGGTCCAGACTCGCATGAAAAGCACTACGGTCTGAGCTTCTAGGGCGCAAGTTTCTGCTGCGATTCACCTGCGTGTGTGGAAATATTTATCACATTATGAATTTTGGAAACAAAGTCAGGCTATTTTATCAAATCTTGAACGTGCGTGACATAAGTTTATGCCGAGAATGTCGCAGAACCGCGTCTCTGAAGAAACCTCAGCGCCTCAGGAAACAAAACCCCGCCTTGAAGACGCTCAACGCAAGTATGTACACCATGATAATTCAGCGGAGTTATACCTCTGGATCTAAGCTAAGAGAACAGTAAATGATGCGAGCCACGTGTGAGCCTTCACTGATTCATCTCACTTGGGCTAATAATAGGCAGACAGACTTAGAGCTGCAGATGGTGGCTTCCAACTCAAGTCAATTCACGGCACCAAACTCTGAGATGATATGGCTTCTAACGATCCCGTTGCGTTATATTCATATTTGGGGTTTATGGATATATACATAGTATAGCGTGCATCGGCAGAAGGGCAGGATTCTCATTCCTGATATCTGTACGGAGAACCAGCCACAAAACGGGAGTTGTTTATCGCTCCATTTTCCGAGCGCGAATCTCGGGGATCACGTGGGCATCAGGTATCAACACACCATCCCTCAGATTTCCGACCCAGCGGTTTCTCTGAAACTTTCCTCAAACTCCTCGGAACGGATGTTAGGATGCCTTGGAAGTTTCTCTCGGCACCTGGGCGTTTCGCTGAGCCGCACTCGTCAAAAATATACATGGGAGTCAGGTAGTTAGTCAAGCGAGATCTTGTGGCTTCTGTTGTTTCATACTTTGCATCTACAAGGAGGCAACGTGTACGGCACTTACGGACGATCCCCCTTGTACCCTCATGAAGACATACGGAGTACTCCGTATACGTCAAAGAAAGAGGTTGAACAAGGGCCAATCAACGATGAATATCTGATTAGAGCTGACAGGGTGGGAGCGCCCGTACATGTTACCCCTTGTAGATGTTGAGATGTGAATGTGAAGCAAAGTAATTGGAGATGAATATGACAGATACGCGAAACCTTCCGACTGCTGTCAATTATGGGAATACAACGAATTGCTCTTCTTACATGTTTAACAACATAAAAATGCTGGATCGTGTGGGCATATGGCACAGAACTTGCATTCACCTCATGCGTGCGATTAACCAAGCTCTCTGTAGCTCTATCAAACCAGCCCAATAATGCGCAACCAATAGATACAACAGTTTTGTAGAAGAGGGAATGGCATGAAAAGGTAAATGCCGCAATCCCGACGCGCCCACGTTCCCGAAGCGTCCGCATCCCGAAGCCCTGGCATTATCGCGACCAACTACTGATACAGCAACAGTTTAAAAAACAAAACGATCGAGTCCTAAAAGAACCGTAACAACACAGAACCCTCCATAACGAGATTGTTTGAACTCACACAACCATAGTGAAGAATACCTAGGTCTCTTGGTTACAGAATAATATCGAAACAGGATCATTTCAACCTCACGATATGTCGCATCTTCTGGTCGCGTGTCGCATTTCTCTCTAATCCGATGTACTTCCTCCTGGCAAAGCCACTCTGCGATCCTTCCCTGAACACTTTCTTCCCATCACCCAAGTTTTCAAACACCATGTCTATGCAACGAGATTGCTATTCTTTACCTGCATACCAAAATGTCAGCTCTGTATATCTGAGCGAGAAGCAACGGACCGACTTGAGGTATTAACAAGTGTCGCAAATCCAGGGAGCAAAATGTAACTACATTAAGCCTTGAGGATTATGCGATATGTATACACCTACCTACGCGACAACAAGAAATGGAAAGAAAAAGATGATGACATATCGCGGTTCTGACCGAGCGAAATGCGGATACAAGTTGCGAAGTCAGAAGGTAGTATGTGTACTGGTTTCTAATCGTAATACAACAGGGTAGAAAGAGCGGACAGAGGTAACGATAACGGTGATGGTGTATCACTGAGTTACCCTGATTGGTTTGCTGCGGTACAAGGCAAGCACTGTGAACGTAATCAGAGTTGAATACATAGAGGGAATTGCTATGTCAATATTATTCTATGCCCAAATACTCATGTTGCCATTCAGATCGCATGCAGGATAGATCACTCACTGTGGTTTTAATTACCTTGTACCACAGCAGGTGTGTCACGGCGGAGGTATGACTGAAATACGACCAGTCATACAGTAATTTGACTGGGAACTATAACTATGCTCACATTGTGCCCTGTTCTTGACTATCACAAGGTGTGACAAAAGTATTTCTTTCGTCGTTCAAAGACAACCTCATCGCCTCGAGACGTAACGCATGTTGTAGCCTTTTACGCCTTTTCGTAGTTTTACAACTTATTGAAGACCCCCAGATACTATAGGGTCTCTGTGAGCTTGTAAGATGCGCTGGTCAACCATCCACAACTCGCTGTTATCAGCAAAGGGTGCACAAGGACTAGACAGATCAAGTGCCCGAAGCAACCCGTCACATCGTAGTTTTCTGCTAGTCTCCAAAACACACCTAGTAGTAAAACATGATATTTGAATGTGACATATCGTCTTCACATAGCTCTTGCGCGCGACTGGCGCGGGTGATGGAGTGCTAAGTCCCAGGTGTTGATCATGCGGCTCTTGTCATCCCCGCAAAACCACCAACGCGTCTTCACCACGCGACGCACGTGTCTCGCTCCACCAGTCCACTCATATCGCATAACAATCGACAAGATCCACGCATCGCAAAAACATGCATCATGTTGCTTTCCAGCTGGAATAAGTGACCTGTGCAACCGCTCTTTTGTTTCACCTTCGTGCTCTTGTAGTTCAAGCTCACGTCCAGTCATGAGACTTCGCTGGGGTGCTATGAAGTCGGTGGAGGAAGGTAAACACCCTTTGATCGAGCAGAATGACGCGCACAGGTGCAAACAAACGGATTTAGCGTCTGCTATGAAGTCTGGGTAAGTGATTTAAAACTTCTCTCCACCGTACTTGATCGATAACTGCGACAGATTTCCCTCAGGTTAATCTGTGCACCTTCGACAAGACAAAGTGCTACACATCGAACTATCGCAGCACGACCACCACGATGAAGCTCTCCATCCTCTTCACCATGCTTGCTTGGCTGATGTCCTCGGTTGCGGCCTGGGGCACCGTCAAGCTGTCCATATACCCAGGCGTCATTGACCTCAATACAGTAGATGGCTCGGCCGAGGGCATCAAGAACAACCTCCTCAACGAGACCCTCAAGCTCTGCACAAACGGCCCTTCGGATATAGACCGTGACACGGGCCTTGTGTGGCACCACTGCAGCACTGACAAGATGGGATCCATTAGCTCTGGCACCAATACCATTGGTGTCAAGGTCAACGGCTCGGCATGGAGGGACGACAATCCAACCCTTCGGGACTCTCTGATCAATGCCATCACATCCACGTGGAAGGGTATGGCTGCAGCTACCACTGACCGTGCGAGCAAAATCCCTTCGCGACTCACTATACAGACTGGTCTGCAGGGCGAGAACTACCTGAACATGGACCTCGTCAACGAGACCGGCCACGACCAATCTACGAAGCTGACTGACACGGGTGCGTCGAGGGAGTTCTGCAATACATTGATTCCTTATGCTACTTCGGTGCTGGACGGCCTCATGGTGGAATTCAATACACGTTTGGGCGGCGGTAGTACTACACGTGTGGTACAGTGTGTGGACAATGAGGGTAATGAACTGTAGGCGTCTCTTTTCATTGCATGTCTACTGGCTTTAGAGAAACACTGACAGTTTCCAAGGCAAACAATCCCCGTGCCAGTGATTCAAAAGCCTAAAGAGCATAACGCAGCATTGGGAATGGGTAGCCGGTCTGGGTCATTGGCAGTTGTGGGTCTCGTGAGTCTCGCGGCATCAGCTTGGTTGGCGTTGTGAAGGATCGTATGGCTTTTAGATGGGTTGGACCGGCCGGGATATGATACCCAGGATGTGTTCCTGGCGTTATGGTCTTCTGCAAGGACATGTTAGCATCCTCGCACAAAACCCCCCACTAGGCGCGACTTCATGGATAATGGTCCTACATTGTGGGCTTGAGGCAGTTTGGTCTGTACGAGTTCCACTGCTCTTTCTACATCTGAGCCCACCCTAGTAGTTGATAGGCTTTCTGAGCAACACCGGGGACGAGGTACTGTCCCACAATATCAGAATTTCGAATTTCCCAATGCTTCCAGGTCGCGAATCATAGCTGGTGCGGATTTTGGATTTTGCAAGGTGTTGGACAGTTTGACAACGTTTACACGAATCGCTCCAAGGTTGTGTAGTACTACAAGTGGAAATGATGCTCCCAGCTTTGGCTGTTTTGATGTTGTTTGGTAAGCCCGGATGAAGGTCGACCGAGATATCTAGGTCGGCCGAGAAATCTACATCGGCCGAGATACTTAGGTTGACACGTGATTGGGTAGACTACCTCGACCTCCAACTTCGTTTGATCCGTAGTTGATGGCTATGCCCGTGCACATACACTAGATAACAGGCAGAATGCTCACATAGATAAATCATCAGTCAACAGCAACTCTCCAAGTATCCAAAAATTCCTCTTCGAAATGGCAAAACTCACAGTCCATCATCTTCAAATCGGCCAAGGCGAGCGGATTACCTTCCTACTCGAAGAGCTCAACATCCCATACGAACTCAAGCTCTACCAACGCAGCCCTCTGCTCTCTCCTCCAGGGCTAAAAGAAAAACACCCAATGGGCGCTTCGCCTGTCCTGGAAGACGCAACATTCGACGCCAAAAACCCACTCATACTCGCGGAGAGCGGAGCCATCGTTGAATACATTATCCACAAGTACGGGGATAGGCGTCTTGCTCTTTCACCATCTCACAAGCACTATGCCGACTATCTGTACTGGTTTCACTTCGCCAACTCCAGCTTACAGCCAGGCCTTTTCCGACGAGCGTGGACGCGGGGGATGGTTGGTATCGAAGACAAGCGGTATATTGGCAACGATGCCAGGGTTCGAACAGCGGTCGCCCATGTCAACAACCGCCTCTTGACTACCAACGCGTACCTAGCTGGCGATGAGTTCACCGCTGCCGATGTGTTGACGGTATGGTGTTTTACCACCATGAGGAAATTTGAGCCGATCGATTTGACAGAGTACGAGGGTATCCTGACATGGTTGAAGAAGATTTCGCAACGAGAAGGATATCAAAGGGCGATGAAAAAGTCCGATCCGGACCTAGACATCGAAGCGGGAATCAGTGCAAAGGGACCCCCGGTGTTTGAGCTGTTCGCAAAGGCCTTGGCTTTGAAAATGTGAGTTGATTCCAGAGGGATTGCGGTCTCTGGTGTCTAGTAACATTCGGGAAGCAGGGAGAGGGAGAAGCTGTGACGAAGGTGCCTGTACATAGAAATCTCTGCTTACGAAGTCTCTTTAACCACTCAACTTCTAAATGACCACTCATCGAGCGATACATGGCACCACCTCGACATCTAGAGAGTACACCACAGACCACATGACGTGAAGAAGAGGTCATTTTTCCGTATCTAGATTCTATAGATGGCGATGCGAGCAGAAGAGGCGTCGGGAGAAGCCGGGAGCTTGGGAATGACTGCTCCGCATCGTCCCTTAGGAGCAGGTGCTCCCAAAGAGGCCTGGCACGTGCCCTCGCATGCTCCTCAACCCTCATCATCACACCACCCCCTCACAACTTCTCTCACCACCTCACAAACCACTCAGGCACCGTCCAACATCCGCGTGACCTTCACACAGCATGGCGCCACGACGGGTAATACCGAATCGGTGGTACAAAAGCCACCATGATATCACATAAAGGCTAACCCCTCACTTACTGCAGCACCTCAGCTTCACAAGGTTTATTCCCCGCATTCCATACATCTAGAGCTCGTATATTGGGCCCCAAATCACCACCCAGCTTCTTCTCGGTTGCTTTCTGTCGCATACAGTCTCTACGAACTGCGGAATTTTTGCTGAACTCGACATTCTCAATTCCCAATCCACAATTAGCAATTCACCATGCACCACCCTCGGCGATCCTCCCTCGACGCCCCACCTGCCGCATACCAAGAGCTTGCTCTTCTACCCAAGCCTCTCGCTCCTAATGCGCTACCTGTCGGCCAATTAGTCTCCAGGACCTCCAAACTCGACCCCACCACTCTTGAAGACCGCGACTACGATGACATCGGCACCCGCTGGTACAAAGATGTGATCATATTCGAAACCGAGTCCGGGAGGTTCGTCGAATCGCTTGGCGCTGCGCACTTCGTAAAGAAGCCCGGGGATGGCAAGGAGGCAGGCACAATCGAAGCTCCAGAGCAGCGCGTCCGTTTGCTCAAGGACCCTGCGGCGGCGCTGAAAAAGGCGCTTCAGACGGACGAGGCAAAGCAATGGTTAGAGAACAACTCGGAAGCTGGATTTGTGGTCGCAGCTCGTGAGGTTACCAATGCAAGCTACAAGCGCGCTGGCCTTGTAGACAGGGGTAACAACAACTGGGAAGTCGTAAGGGAAGTTGGTGGTGCGGGAGGAGACGGCAAGAGGCGGGACAGCGGCCTGGATGTACGGACCGGAAGCAAGGTCGATGTCGTGGGCGTTCTAGTGAAGAAGATCGTCGTTCAAGATGGAGAGACTACTCTCGGCGAGGAGCTGGATACTTCATTTTGGCAATGAGCGATCTTCGTTTGGCGTTTAATGGCATGCCAGCGTATCAGCTGGTACTGTACCCATTTCTGTTTGGATGTTTTTTTGTAGAGCCGTGTTCCCAGTTGTCTCCTCTTTAGCTTCTATAGCCAAAAACAAAATAATGTACTAATTAACCATCTACCGTGTCAAACCCACAAAATGCGCACCTACGTTAGTAGCGCTACTATTATAGCACGCAGGTCTTCAATTTCACCGGCTTATCTCTTTGTTACTATATCTACATCAGCTGCCTACTTAGGTACTTAGCCATGGATTACGTTCGCATAGTTGTACTGCAATTCTATTTCCATGCAAAGTAAGAGCATGTCATCTAAAGTTTGGCACCCCTACGCCTGTCTCTACATCCTTCAGCATCTTTCTTCGCCCACTCCCTCAAAATCTTGCGCTGAATCTTACCACTCGGCGACTTGGGCACTTCGTCAATGAAAACAACACCACCTGAAAGCTGTTTATGTTTCGCTACGCGGCCAGCGACCCATTCTTCAATAGCAGACTCTGACGAAGCATGTCTGTGTTCTGACTTCACTACAACGTAGGCACGAGGCAGTTCTTCATGTTCGCTGTACCCAAGGTCAGCAAGGACATGTATTACAAGCTAGGGGAGACATACATTTGCAACGCACATACAGCCGCGTCAGCGACATATTCGTGCTCAAGAAGAAGCGCTTCCAGCTCTGCAGGTGCGACTTGAAACCCCTTGACTTTGATCAACTCTTTCTTTCTATCGACGATCCAAAACCACCCATTCTTGTCTCTGATCGCCACATCACCCGTTTTCAAGTATCCCTCGTCGTCAAATGTCTCTTTAGTCGCTTTCTCGTTTCGCCAGTACCCCATGCAGACATTTGGACCTTTCACATGCACTTCGCCACGCTCTCCGGCGCCTACTTCCCTTCCTTCGTCGTCGATCAGCTTCATTGTGGCGTTGGGGTCGATGTATCCCACGGATCCTGAACGATCGTCTCTTCCGCCCGGGACGTGGAGAGATGAGCATGTAACTTCCGTCATTCCCCATGTCTGCACCACTTTCAGATTGAACTTAGCCGACACTTCATTCTGCAGTTCTTTGGAGAGGGGGGCTGCTCCGCAGAGAATATTCTGCAGCGAGGAGAGGTCATAGTTTTGGGTTTCTGGCCGCTTCGCGAGCATGACGAGAACGGGTGGCGCTGTTTGGATGTGCGTAATGCGATGGTTTTGTATGTTTCCTAGGAATTTGGTATAGTTGAAGGATCGCATGTAGTAGCAAGGACTCAGTGTTCGTGCTGCAGCAACGATCGACCATAGTTGTCCATAGGCGTGGTACAGCGGAAGAAAGCCGAGCCATCGCTCCTCTGGCTTTGCTGTGGGCTTGTATGGCTGCTCCAAGTCACGCATGAAGATGCTTTGCTCGACATTTGCGATGACATTTTGATGACTTATCATAACACCTTTAGGAAGACCTGTGGTTCCTGATGAGTAGTTAAGTGCGGCGACTGTGGTGCGAGATTGCTCTGCGTTCATGATGTCCCAGGCCCAAGATCCGGCTTCTGAAGTCGATGGAAGGAAAGTTCGCCAGTCATGAATGCCATCTAATATGCCGGTCGTCTTATCGGAGAAGAGAAATATGCGTTCTTTCGGGAATTTGGTTTTCGATGCAGCTTTGAGTAGTGCGGGCAAAAGAGGCGGCTCCACTAGTATTGCTTTGCACTTAGTATTCTCAATCTGATATGCCGTCTCTATCATTATCAGTTAAAATATCATGTAACCCTTGAACTCTCATACCGTCTACGCCATAGGCAGGATTGCACCCGCTGAAGATACAGCCACATCCGGAGATCCCAAGATAGGCAACGGGAACAAAGATGTGATTATTCGAGTACATCATCACCACATCTTGCTTCTTGAGACCGAGCCTTTGCAGGCCAGAGCCTAATCTTTTCACCCATTGTAGCAACTGGTGTAGCGAAAGCGAGTTCTGGATGTTATCGGCATCGATCCATATTGGCTTGTCGGATGCGGGCTCGGATCGCGGAAAGAGATAGCTGAGAAGATTGGTCTGTGGAATTTCTATTTGAAAAGGCGACTCAGACGGCATCTTGACCGGGCGATGGGAAAATGCTCATGAAAACCTAGAGAAGCCATGATGGTCAGATGTTGGTGGTTACTTACTGGCGTCATCGTCCATGTATCACAGCCGAGGTGGAAGGAAGGGTGGGGATATGCACGGACCATATCTTCTACCTCTTCCTACTTCGAACAAGTATACATGTAGGGAGCATCTAGCATGCACGCGTGTTGCCGTTATTCATAAGCATCCTAAAATTCAAGAGAATATACCAAAAAGAAAAAGCATCAAAGAACATAAACGGATAGCCGAAGTCACACTCATCCTGAACTACGAAGAAACCCATCTTGCAACCCCAAACAAGGCTATGTAATATCACAGCGAAGAACTCACAATTACAAGGATAATACGTTCCGCACCAGAAATATATGATAAAACCTATCAAAGATTTCTCGTTCTTAATGACAATGGGATCCATCTACCTTAGCACACAAACGTAATAGATAATAGATTCTATGTCGTCGTGGCCTCGAGGTGACATTTCTTCGACTCGTCTTTTGATCAATTTACGTCACTCGAATTGACTGACGTATAATCACAAACTTCTTGATATTGCCTCAAAAAGCATATCCTATGGTACAAAACATGTTCAGGGTGCGAAACCTTTGAAAAGTCATGTGATAGTGTTAGTTATCGTTGAGCAAGATTGAAATAACAACAGATAAATTTTCTTGAGCTTAGTGAAATCCTCAAGGAATTAGTGGAGACAGCGAAATGCGTACTGGTAAGCCGTGACAAGATAAGATAGAGTAAGCATTACGGCGCCCTAATCTCAGATGCTCTTTGGTAGGGCATATGTTTAGATGCTCTTCAGTGTAGCATATATTAGATCCTCTTTAGTATAGCATGTATTAAGATACTCTTTGGTATGGCATATTTTTACATACTCTTTAGTATGGAATATGTCCAAATGCTCTTTGGTATGGCATATGTTACGATGCTCAGTCACGCTTCATGAGCAGTACCAGGAATTGGTACATATGAGGTATCTATAGCCTGTGGGCCTGCGGTATCTCGCACGATAAGAAGTCGGCAAAAGGACGAACAGACTCTTCAGTACGGAGTAATTATAATTACTATTTGTCGCGTAGGTAGATGTATACATATCGCATAATCCTCAAGGCTTAATGTAATAGTTACATTTTGCTCCCTGGATTTGCGACACTATTAATTACCCCACTTGTTGCATCGGCTTTCCCAGTTAGGTAAGCGCTGCCGAGACTATCGCTACAATACCAACAAGTATACCCGCGTGCCTATCTTTGCTCTGAACTAAATTCGCGTGTCGAAATCAATAAAAGGATTTGATTCTTCACCTGGAACGAGATCCTTTCACTGTTCTCCACACAGCTTGGACCTGACGCGACATGGCGTCTACAATCACCTACACCCCGCAAGCTACTGACTCTGTCACCAAACAAGAGGCGAGATCAACGGCGTACCTCGAATCTCGGCTTGCGGTAAAGGCGATCTCAGATGCCGACTTTGTGATTCCGGTCATTGACCTCTCTCGTTCCTTTTCCTCTTCCCTGGTGGACCGACAAGCCGTTGCGGAGCAGATTCGAGCCGCTTGCACCACCTCCGGATTCTTTTACATCAGCAATCACGGAGTACCTACAGAAACACTATCAGGAATCATTGACCAGGCGAAAAGGTTCTTCGCAGATTTAAGCAAAGAGCGAAAGGAAGATCTACACATCAAGAAAAGCAAGTACGGCTATGGTTGGGAGCCCAGCGATTATACGTCCATAGCAGGGGATATTGAGACGAAAGAAGGCTTCAATTTCGGTTACGAGGAGGGCTTCGATAGAGGTGGCGGGGATGGGAAGTATAGGAACCTGGATGGAACGCAGGATCATGCCAACGTCTGGCCAAAAGAGGAGGAGTTACCTGGCTTTTACGAAAGTGTCAAAGAGTACTACCGTGGTGTGCTTGACCTTTCCCGGCACCTCTTTCGCTTATTTGCTCTCTCCTTGGATCTTCCGGAAGACCATTTTGACCGCATGACTACACATCCTGGAGGTATTGTTCGTTTGCTCTACTACCCAGCATCGAAGTCAGCACCAAAGCCCGCTGAAGAGCAAGCATCTCTTTCCGACCAAATTGGTCTCGGGGCTCACTCCGACTATGAATGCTTCACCTTGCTACTTCCCTCAAGCACGCCCGGTCTCGAAATTCTCAAGCCATCAGGACAGTGGCATATCGCATCTCATATACCCAATACATTCATTGTCAACGTAGCTGATTTTCTCATGCGCTGGACGAATGGTGTTTACAAGTCTACGATACATAGAGTGGTGAACAGGGGCACAGATGCGAGATATAGTGTGCCGTTTTTCTTCTCAATCAACTATGACGAAGTTGTCGAGACATTACCGACTTGTCTGAAAGAGGGAGAGAAGCCAAACTATGCCCCCATTGGTGCCGGAGAGTACATTCTAGAGAGGCTGAATGCTACAACGAAAGACGGTGCTGGGTTTTTTGGCAACGATTCAGTAGCTGAAGAACTAAAAAAATGATGGAACGAGACTCTGACTTCTAATAATGAAGACAAAATAGTTTTGGGCGCAATAAAAGGGGTTTAACATAACTGCTAAGGCCATTTCTGGTCGTTGCTCACTCTTTACAACATCTCATCTTCGTCTTCTCTTCGTTCTTTTCACCTTACGGCCACCATTCGCGAACGATATTACCATTCTTCGTAACAAGGTAGTTCAGGTCCTAGCGATGGACAATATTGCTAATAAGATTCAAGCACTAATAAACAGACTCCAAACTATGTTCTATCTTCCTGCGTTCCTACGGGGATGGAATTGGGAAGCTTCAAGAGTGGCAACCTGGGCGCATAATATTCTGATCATAGACCCTGCGTTGCCTAGGGCGAACACCTCTGCAAAAGCCGTCTAAAACTCCTCAAGATATCCAACGCGTTAGTAATATGACACGTCTCCACTGCCCTATTGTGGAATCCTTACGGCCTATAATATTCATGTAAACAGGCAGATACCAAACTCAAGGATCCAAAAAGAAGCGGCTTTTGCACAGTGGACTACTACAGAAGCAAAGTATATGATGACGGTACTGTGTGTTGGTTCTGACCTAGCAGAATATGAACACAGGTTACCCATTCAAAAGGATATAAAGCCGTGAATACTGTTCCAAAAACCGAAACGTTTACACAAAATTCCGCGAGACAGCGCGTCGGACATACTAGGCCAATATATTATGTACTCTCCTCCCGTCGATGACCTCAGTTCGCATGTGGATTCCGAAGCTCAACAGCATTAAGCTCAATCGAACTCGCGCTCGAATACCCGGCATATTTGTCCCTTCCATCCAAGCTTTCCTCGTCATCTTTTCCAATCTTTTCCACCCTAATCTCCGTTGTAGTTGTCTTCAACACATCCGTAGCCTTCAGTTCCCTTATTTGGACACTCTGGCTATTCGTCAAGTCCTCATCCACTTCGGAGTAGGCGTTTGCGGTGTGATTGTAGCTGGTACCATGGATGTCGCGGCCGCTGTGTGTTGTGTTGCCTGTATGTCCAGACGAAGAGAACTCGTGCATATTTCCTTTCACCAGGTCCATGAGATGATTTAGGATTGTGAATTCAATCTTCAATTTCACGGAGTAGACAGCACCTTTGAAGGAGGTTTGGATGTCGTAAACTAGGGTATTTTAGTACTTTTGACGGGGAGGGAGGAGAGGAAGGGGGAAAAGCTTACGGCCGGCGAATTCCAGTCCCAGGAGAATCATATCCAAAGCGATAATAACGGCGCTCATGATTATGGTATGCATGAGTACTTTTTTCCCTTTCGACCCTCGGACATCCTGGTTCTCGTTGAATAAAGGTCCCTCCTGTCTCATCATCATACTCGTCTTCCAGATATAAATACCGCTGATAATAACTTCCTGCAGGAAGAACCCTGTGACTTGGATCTTTTCCATAACCGAGTATGCCGGAATCCAGGTTTGGGGATTCTCCGTGCAGTTAGTCAAAAAAGTGAGCACACCGGTGGATGTATGTAGTATGATGCCATCGAACAAGATCATCCAAAAAATCCAGCGCATCCACCTAGCCTGAGTCACGAGATGAAGTCTTGAGTATAAGACTAGTGACTGTCCAGTGACCATCATACACCATCCAGTCCAGACAATGATGGTGTTTACAACGTCGCTGTGGCGGGACATGTGGATAATGTGATAGAACTTGAGGAACATTCCCAACCCATGGAAGAAGACTCCCCATGTCGAAACGAGAAGAGAATAGTAATACATGCTATATTGAGTTCAGCAATACCATACCGTAGGTGCTAGAAGAGAAGAGACTCACCCCGCATATCTCTTAAAGTACGACTGGATAAGGACAGTGAGCTCCGCGACATTGTACCAGGCTATCGCCAGAAACGCACAGATAACCAAGCCATTTTCATACGAAACTTCGACCTTCGATCCGATGCCAGTATCCTGTACAGAAAAGCCCATGTTGATGTGTGCTCGATCGACTAAAGCGTAGACCAGACGCAGAGCGAGCACAAACAAGGAAGTTTGAAGAAAGAAGGAAGTCAGGCAGCGAGCGAACAGGAAAAAGCGAATTGTGATAAAGACAACGAGAAGGGTAGATAGACCGATACGAAATATGGGCCTTACAATTCGCCCTAGAATATGTCATGGTTCATCCCTCCATGGTCCATCATCCTGACCCATGGGTTTGTGGTCGACGCGACATCGTGGGGCAAGGGATACGATACAGGGACCTAGTCATGTCGTGTACAAAGACAAGGGTAATTCATATCTGAATGGGCTTCGAACATGCTGATTGGTTGCTATGATGTATTCCTCGTGTGGGCGAAATAATGCGGAACCGTCGCGTGTGACAGAGAATCGAAGCTTGGAATCCGGGGAGAAGGCCTGCCAAACGTGTCGAGAATTTCACTGCAGCCAAAGATGCAGACGCTGCCTACAGGGTGACAGGTGACAGACCCGGTACAGCAAAGACCCGCGATGGTATGTTGATCTTGTAGGTAGGCACGTAGGAAAGTCTCTCTTCATGTAATGGAACTTGTTCGACGGGATCTCCGAGCGGTCAATGTTGAATCACTATTTATATGACCATACGGAGTACAGGTGGAGCATCACCCCAAAAAGCTCGTAGAAAGAATGGCCAAGTGGCACTACCCCAAGAGCTACCCGGCAACCCTGGAAACCATGTAGCCAATGGGGTTATGTAGAATTGGGGTGGAATATCACAGCACTCCGTACGGTCAACGGAATAATTTGGTTAGTGTTAGGATTGATTGGATACGTAATTCAGGAGGGTGCCGGGTAGCTCTTAGGGTGGCACGGTGGTTGCGGTCAGCCACTCCCGTCCGTATTGCAGACAATTCCGTAGAAGAAGCTTGACAAAGCAGGGGGGTATCCCAGTGTGCAGGCATGACATCCAACGTCAAGGATGCAATAGTCTCGACCGGCCATGGAACGAGTAATCGGAAGCATGAAGAAGCTGCACAAAGTAAAGCTGACAGCGTCTCAAAAAGCCTTAGCTACGTACTCCCATGAATTCAGGCTCCGTTGAGGTGCCCAACAGGAGCAGATTGGCCCCGAAGAAGAGGCGTTCATCATGCTCGCGTACGATCCGTCCTATAACTAGTTATCTATGCCGTAGGCAATCCCCTCCTGTCTCTGATTTCATCGTGAATAGGCCTTTGATCAGCTATGCTTGCACTATTCTGCACTCACACTCTCTGACAAAATGACGTGTCATAGTGCCCAACCGATTTCGTCTAATAATAAGTATGTATTATAGTAGATATCTAAGATCGTTACAGGCAAGAAGTAGAGATGAAACCAGAGATGTACAGGGGATGTTCCACCGATCAGAAAGTGCCCACAGCGTGGATGCGGGGAACAAACCCATTCATGACCTGACGAATAATGAGACGTTGCTGTGAAGTGAACACCCACATCGGTTGCGAAGATCCGGTCTAATCTATGAAGTGGCATGGTTCTTGCTTGGCAGTGTCTCGTATGTTGCTTCTGTGTTATTCCTCGAGCAGGCTAGTTAGTAGATCTGCAACCCGCACCCTCGTTCCTCTTCAACCCTTGAAGATGGAGATCAGATATATGACACTGTCTGAACCTGGGAGTTGATCGCATTTGGCTTAATATGCTGACAACATTAATGACACTAACACTTGGAATTCAGTAGAAGGGAGGATAGGCTCTCTTACGTAAAGGGGACATACAAGTGAGCTTTCTTCAAATTAATCAGTCTACCTCCGTACACATCGACCAATTAGAATCTCGTTTACTACCGACTACCTATATATCTCATACTTTGTAGTTATGAAACACGCTGTCCATCATTTCAGGAAAGTTTCTGCCATCCTGCGCCTCTACGCGTAGTTATGCAAAGTCAATCCTGACGCCACAAATGACAAGTAGGCAGGCTCAAGAGACGCCTTTCAATGGCTAAAGTGGTTATAAATAGTCGAAACACCGGCATTTGAACAATGTGCCGACGTACTTGTAGATATGATCCGAGTCACTTTTCGTGGCATTAGGGTCGAGCGGTCAAGAACGCCGATGAATTAGTGTTTCCTTAGGATAACCACTTCAGGAAGCAAATTCTAGATGTAGCATTGAAGAGTGTCTCGCCTTCATTACTCGAAGCCAGTGAGAACGTGAACAGCTTAGAGTATCTATCCCAAGGCGACGGTCGATAATCTTCTGACTCACAAAGGGTTTCATAGTATGTGTTCGCGGCGTTCTAGAACCCGCTGCACGACCCACAGCTGTCATCATTGTTGACGCAGCCGTGTTCAGCCCTATGTAACATCGAAAACAAGACATCAAGTATGATTTGAAATGTTTTCTTTGGATTCTTGGCCCGAGACGTCGGAATGTCATTTTCATTGCGAATCTCAAAGGCTAGCCGACCAACAAACAGCGCAACATTGTGAGTGAAGAGGTTGTAGTCGCAAGCAAGTATTACACCCCATTTCTCAAAAACCTCAAAGCCTGCACCTCATTACTCCCAAAAAAGGAATCCTATATAATACGCCATCAACGGCATTACTTATTCAAACCCTAAACAGCATCTTCTACATGATTCGTACCCTTCGCAAGCACTCGCATAAACCTCAGTCATAAGTCGCTTAGAAATACTTCCTACCTGTAGTCCAAATGCGGATCTGTGGTCAATTCGTCGGTCACTTGACCATGCCAGCCAGTCGGAATTGACACTCAACATCAGCTCATCTACCATATGCTACCATCGGACCGACCATGCACGAGGGGGACCCCAGGAGACCAACTGTCACCTGTGGTTTGTGGTTTGGTGGTTTGGTAAATCAGCTTGTTGAGCAATCAGTTTGGTATCGTCGGTTTGCTACACCAAACTCAGTGGTTTGTAGCTAAGTAGCAACCAACGAGTGGAGTTGACTCTGGAGATATAAACCAGAGCTTTCTGCTCGTAGGCAGCCTCATCAGAGTGTACAATACAGAGCTGATTACCAGTTACTCTCACCTCCGCTGATCCGTGATACCAACAACCCGCCAGATTGCCTTCCCCACAATCGAGGATAACAGGTATGTACATACAACAATACACCGAAGTAAAACCTATCTAGCCGCCCACTCAAGTATGCTCTTGCCGCAGCGTTGCCAAGGGAAATCTATGCCAGACTCACTAAACCTCCTCTTTCTTCGGAGACATCACAACCAAGCAATTCTCGACGCAAGAACGACAACAGCCGCGGTACCAGCTAACCAAACGTCGCATATTTGCCCTTCTATCTAGGAAAGCACTAGATCCCATGGCAAAAGGTCAGTCACTGAACTAAATCAACACCACCGTACATTCTGCCCTAGGTGCAACTACGATTCATGCGTACTACGCACCATCAAAAAGAAACCAAGATCCAAAAAGCGAAAGAGAAAGGGATTATGGGATCGAAAGCAAAGTAGCATTCAAGCTTAATACAGCATAATACGAGAATCATAATTTAATATACCAACGTTGAAACATCATAGCATTACATCTCACATAACTTCCCCCTAATGACTTCATGGAAGACTCCATAGAAGAATCCATGGAAATGCCAGCCCCGATTACGTTCCTCCAGCACCGCAATGCGTATCATCAAAAAAAGAAAAGAAGAAAAACCCTTATCCAGCCCAGTCCTCATAACTTTTTCTCGTCATTTCTTCTCCTCCTCATCAACAATCTCATGAACCCGCATATCCAACCCAACCCAAAACCTCCTGCCCCTCCACTCAACCGTAACACCACCATAACACGCCACGACCCAGATAGGCAACGCACTTATTTCCCTTCCTATCCAAGCGAACAACCATTCCCCGAACCCTCTACGTGCCCCGTCCAGGAGCCGTGGTTTTCTTGGCGTCTTGTTTCCCAGCAGCGGCTGTAGACTGGGTGCTTGGTGGTAAGCGCCTTGGGATCTCTGTGGAAGGATAAAGTCCGGTGTATTCTCGTCGAGTTCGACTGTCTTAGCACTGTGGAGGAGAAGGTAGACCACATAATCGATCAGGGACCAGAGCACCATGCTGGTGAGCCAGATGAGACAGAATGTTGGCCACGTAGGAGGAATACCGCAAGCGGCGAGGAAGGGTAGGGATGGAGATGTCAGTGCGTATGCGCTATAGAGACTGCAGACGATTGACTCTGTCCCCGGTTCCACGAACGTAGCGGTTGTGACGGTAAACTTGCGCACGCGCAGCCAGCGAAGTCTACGATCAATACACGCAGAGATGGACGTATGCGAGATGGGTTGGAAGCAAAGATCGCCGAAGAGCATCGCATGTTTACCCCATTTCTCTATCATCTCGCCTGGCGCAGGCTTGTACCCGGGTTTTTCGAAAGGTTGTGGTTGCTTCCACAGCGCATCGCCAATAAGATGGTCCTCGCAGATGTTGTCGGAGAAGAAGTCGATGCCGGGGGCGTACTTTGGATGCGAGGAAGTCACGTAATTGAGCTGTGCACGCCGAAACATTGTGCTTTTGCCCATGACGCAGGGCGCTACAGCGACTGTGTTGATAGCGTTGTAGAATTTTGCGTGTGCGCTGGACATGAAGGCTTCATCAAGGCGTCCGCCACCACGCTGGAGAATCCTGCGAATAAGGCCCTGGGCGTGGATATGCGGCCCTGAGCTAGTATTCACTACGGTGCCGAGCAAGGGATGCTGGGTGTGCTCTCCGTCTCCGCCGCCGAGCAGTCGTATTCTCTCTTCAATGGAAAGGCTCTGCGAGTCCAAGTCGATGGTCAGAGGCGTCTGATGTACGAACTTGTACTTGGTCTTCCCGCCGTACCCACACAACAGGTCCACCATACGCCCACAAACACCCTTCCCGAGCCAGACATTGCAGTCCAGTATCCAGATGATGGATTCTTTCTTCGCTTCTCTGTATGCACGACTCATGTTCCTAATTTTGGGGTTTGGACCCAGCGCATCCTTCTTCCCGAGCAGCAAGGGATCTTCCTCTTCGACGGTTATGCGGGCATCGACGTCCGGAAAGTCGCGGAGTAGCCGCTCAAGAATCGGCAAGGCGGGATCGGACCGCGAAGATACACAGAGTACGTTTGTGAGTTTGTTGCGCGGATACGTCTGTCGAAAAGTGGCAGCCAGGCACTCATACAGTCGCGGCTCCAGGCCCTTGACCGGCCGGATTATCGTCACATGGGGTACATCTTCTTCTTCTTCTTGTTGGGACGACGTGAGACATATGGCCGGCCGCGGTGGTTTGGAGTAGTAGCGGAATCTGGGCGAATCCGTTAGAGAGTGAATGGACAGCGAGGTGAACGACAATGACAGTGACGTGGGTGCTTGCGAACACGAACAACATACAGCTGAGTGACGCCGATTCCAACCACACACCACACTATAGCGACCCAGACCAGACAGCCTACTACAAAGTACGTGTTCCACCTGGAAGCATCGTGGCTCCCGGGCTCAAAAAGCGCGTCTAGTCGCATGCGCACTGTTGGTACTGTCGAAAATGCGTCTTGGTTGGTGATCGATATGTATGTCTGTTGTGATAGCGTCGGAGGTTTGCGGAGTTCGATGGTCACGTGTGAAGGACGCCCCGCCACATGCACCTCGTTGTATCTGGGCTCTCAGGCAGTTGGCCAGTTGATAGACGGATGGATGGATAGATAGATGCTTAAGTAGACACAGGAAACGTCTGCTGTGTGAAGTCTGAGGCTGTGGACGTGCGAGGGGTCTGTCGGCGGCACGGTTGCTGATTTGACAGGTAATACGGATACACAGGGAAGCGTGAAGTTGATTATCATTACTATGTACTTGGATTCGGGTCCACCAAGTTCCACTTCCGGCCTGTCACTACGGCAAGTAGCTAGGACGTTGCAGAATCGTGATATTGTGATGCTAATGCAAAACGCCGAGTGATGTTTCCAATCCCAACATGATATAAACTCTCAGAACGTGTTCAGCCGGTCTCCCAAAGCCACAGATTCTCATGCATCCCGAGTCACCTGTCATCAACACGCAAAAGAAAAAAAATAAGAACAACCCCATATTGGAGAACCCACCGTCAACGACGTAATCATGGCGCCTTGGGCTTCTTGCGCACCAGGCCGGTGGAAAGTGTGTTAATACCGTTTAAAGCGCTCGCTTCGGCCGAGGGGCCAGTGGAGCCCTCTACCTTCGCCTTCTTTCGTACTAGGCCTTCTCCCAATACTGTAGGATCGGAAACCGAGCTCGGTGGACAGCTTTCAGATTGCGCCTCTGCGTCAGGCTTCCGCTTCTTTCTCACGCCCATCACCGTGATAGGGGCGGTGTTCGGCGTCGACGCTGCTGCTGGCGCGGCCATTTCTTTCTTACCAACCACAGTGTGGCTCCAGCTATCCACTCCCCCGAGTACGGATACCTCCTCTTTCCAGCGCTTCGTGCTCCGAGCTGCTGCTACACGGGTCGCAAAGTTCTGTTGAAGAAGTACCTCATGTGCCCGGTTATATTCCTTGGAAGAGAAGACCACGGCTCCGCGCGAGTCTGCCGGCCAGACGTAGTATGGAGTAGACTCCGGCATATTTCTCGAAGGTGCACCCCTTCTTGAGTCGTTCGCCAGGTCGGAGAGATTGGAAGATTTCGTCTTCGGGAGGATGAGTGGGATAGGACCATAGTCCAGAGTAGCTTTGCGAGGCCGAAATTTCTTAGCTTGCGATCGTCGTTTTGGCGATTTTGGACCCGAAGTCGCAGTGTTTTGCGATTCATTCTGTGAGAACGACGAAAGCGCTTGGGATGGCTCGTCTTCATCTTCCTCGGGTATCGACAAGGGCGGTGGGGTGACGACTATCCAAATGAATCCCACAATCCTTCCTGAAGAGCATTCCTGTCGGAAGGCCATAAACTCCCAAAATTGTTCCAACGTCTTTACGCTCTTCCACTGGCCGTTACTCCTCGAAGGTGTTCCGCCTTCTACTGTCATGGCCTCTGTTCCGCGATCGGGAAGCTCATCGTCTAATTCATCCAGAAAGCGAGCCTTTGGATCATCTGGAAAGTGTGGAACGAGACATCGAGGTGGCGCGCCAGGATAAGGGGCGATGTCGATGAGCGGGTGCGTGGTAGCCCAGCGGCGAGGTGCGGAGGGTGTAGGTGGGAGAGGAATGTAGCGGAGGGTATCGTAGTGTTCAAAGCCCGGTATGACCAGATAGCCTTTTGCGGTGTTTTCAGACTTGAATGGTTCCTCGGCTGCCGACTTGCCCTTCGTGGTGTCCGCCAGCCGTTCCTTGAGTTTCTTTGGCTCTTCATGGACCTTGTACTCCCGTATAATTGGATCCAACACCTTACACCACCACCTGACCAAGCCTCTATCGTCCAAGACATGCTTGTCCTTGTTCTCAATGCTCGCGGGAAACAAGTACTGATCCTGGGCCCTCGCGAACAGCGAAACCACGACTTTCCTGCCTTCTCTCTGCCTTGTCTTTGCTAGCCATGACACGAATGTCCCACATATTGTTCTCAAAGGCGATGCAGTCTGCGATCTTGGAAGGGCTAGTAGCGAGATGTATCCTGTTGAATCGGCTTTCGAGACGAAGATGGTGGTGAGGCTCTTGGTGCTGTATACCAGGACTTCAATAGCGAGGACCAGCAGCTCTTCGGGCACAGCAGATGATGCCACGTTATCTTTTGGCTGTATAGAGGCGGCCAAGAAGTGAGATTCGCAAAAGGTTCGTTCAGACTTCGCATAGGGAGGTGCGGAGAAGAGGGCCGGTGACTTTGTCGGAGGTGTTGAGTAATGGTGGAAAGTGAAGACAGCGTCTTTGGGCAGCTCCGCAGCCAGCACATCGTACAGATGGCTTTCCTCAGTACTGTCAGCCATGACAGCTATCCTGAAACGCCAAAACGAAGTGGTACTCGCGCGTAGAAGTGATAGAGGTCCAGACGCGTGAATGAGTACTAGCATGAAAGCAGCCTAGCGCAATATATCCTCGATGATCTGAACTTTTGATCCAGAGACCATCTATTCACTGTCGATAATAATCAGCCGTAGCAGCCCTCATCGTTTCGCCAACAAGTACCGCTCAGACACCCCATTTTGCGCCCCAATGGCGGCTACACGACCTCTGCGAACCCTCATCTCGACGGCGTCGTCGTCGTCTCTGCGCCCGGTTCAACCCTCCCGACAGTCCCTTGTGCGGACCTCCGCATGCGCATTCTCGACCAGCAAGCCCTCAAGAGCCCCCGAACACGAGACTGAAGGAACAGATCGCCCGCGATGGCAGCAGACACCGCCGCGCATGATGGCGCCATTCCGCACACGGCCGCTGCCCAAGGGTCCTATTTTCAAGGTCAACGAGGACCCGCGGAGGTTAAACGATGCGTACATTAAAATGCTGGGGCCGGGGGGGGATTCAATGCTCACGGAGGATGTGAAGTGGCTGGCGGTGACGCACAAGAGTTTCGATCACGGTCGGAGAGGGTTCAATGACCGGTTGGTGTTTCTGGGTATGCAACAAGGAAGACCAAAGAATGGCGTTAGGAGAAGAGATGCTGACCGTGGGCGCAGGAAAACGCCTAGTGTCGCTGCAGACATCAAAGGCACTCCTCAGCTCACCGCAGGCCGAACAGTGGCCGACCGATGACCAAGGCCGCGCCCGCCACGACCGCTACGGACGCGTTCCCTTTATGCATCCTGCCCTCAACGGCCTCCCAGGCCTCTCGCAAGAAGCACAGGCGCGTGTTCTGGACAAAACGCGGCTGGCGGCTCTTGCCGAGCGATACGGCCTTGATAGGGTGACGCGGTGGAAGCCAAAGAGGGTGCGTACCTTGAGTTTCGTCAAGACAAGCAGAGAGAAAGACTAACATGCCGCAGTCCGACAACCTCCAAGGCTCGGGTCAAGAGTCCGTTCTCACAGCATCGCTATACGCCATCATCGGTGCCCTGGCCCTCGAGCGCGGCGGCGAAGTCGCGAACAAAGTCACGCAAGAGAAGATACTGGCCCCGCTTGGCTTCAACTTTTCGACCGAATAATACCCTTTTTACGATTTCGCATCGTGTGTAAAACAATATAAAGTTAGACCTGTACAAAATATGTCAAACCATGTATCACTGTTCAAATGACATCCACCACATTGTTTTCAGGGTGAGAGTAGAGCCAAAAAAAATGAATACTGGAATTAGACTTCTCATTAGATACTATCTATGCGAATCGACACGAGTTGAATTATATGGAAACAAAATTCACCAGTCCGAGAAAACCATGACTTTACACCCCAACCCACTACCCCCTCAAAAACCCATCATCGTCATACAAACTCCCCGGCGTCCCCACGGTGACACTACTCGGCGGAATAACCTGGATCTTCACATTCGGCGTCACTTCACCCAGCGCATTCCGTTTCCTCCCCCCCCTCCCATTCCTACCTCGAATCCCCTCCACACTCCCCCTCCCAAGCCCATACCTCTCAGAGTTTTCCTCCCCAGACTTTCGCTCCGGCGCCGGCTCATCTTTCGCCACTTCAAAGCCTCTCTTCCTGCCCTTGGTCCTGGTCGGCGAGGCGGCGGCTGCGGGATGAGGAGGCGGAGACGACGAAAGAGGGAGAGAACGCTTTTTAGGCTTGTTGAGGGAATTCAGTGAAATGGGCGGTGTCGATGCCCCGAACTTCTCACCATCTTCCCAGATCGAGGAGCTTGTTTCCACTCGCTCTCGGGTGGTTTCCCTCTGGCTCGCTGTCCCGGGTGCCGGACTCGATGTACCCAACAAGCCCTTAGGTTCCGCAGTTTTTGTATCCGACGGAGGTGTCGATGGTAGACCCACCCTTGCTGCTACTGCTGCTACTACTACTGCTGTCGTCGTCGTCGTCGTCGTCGCCGGCAATGCATTAGACTCCCGTAAATCAAAATCAGTACCTTCTTCCTCCCAATCATCCAGCAAATCCCCCACAAGTTTACGTCCCCGCTCCTCACTCCACTCCTCATCCAAGTCCTCCAGCCCAGTTCGTCCCTCACCTCCGGCTTCCGAGCCATTACCCGCAGGCACTTCATCCAAACCATCAAGCCAGCGCTTCTCCCCAGGAAGGGTAATGCTATCTTCTCTCCCCAGCCGTAAATAGCGCCTCTCACCGCGGCTTCCCTTCTCAGCATCCGAGTTCATGCGGCGCAGTTTCTGGATACTGGAGCGTATGGGTTTGGGGGACGAGGCGCGGGGGCCCAGGGGTAAGGAGGACAGCGTGGGTGTGAAGTTGAAGTTTAGATTGGGGCTTGGGGTTGGGGTAGGGGGGATTTCGGCGTGTTGGGGACGTGGTGAGCTGAGTGGGAGGGGGAAAGATGGGGTGGATAGAGAGTATGTTGAGTTCGGGCTGTTTTGCTTGGGGATATGAGGTGCGAAGTTTGTGGGCATCGGTGGGCTGGAGGGGAACGCGGCTTCGATTGACGGGTCGAAGATACTCTTTGCATGGCTTGGATTATCGGGTTTAAGGGTGGTGTCTTTGTTGGATTCGCCTGGAGTGATGATACTTGCAGGTTTGTTGTCGAATGGACTGTTTAGGCTGTGGAAGGCTTCTCTGCTCAAAATGGCGGGATCGATGGTATTTTCGTGTTCTTTGGGGATCATGGTAGCGCTGGTCGGAAGGTTGCATTCTGGAATGTCTTGATTGCATGTGGACACTGGCGATGGATTTGTCTTCGGGGAACAGGGGAGAGAGTGATCGACTACGGAGGGAAGCTTGACGAATTGGGTTGCTTGATTCGAGTGTGGTGATGATTCCTCTACAATAGTGGAGACAGGGGAAGGAACGTCCTTTGGTGCTACTAGACTCGATATTGGAGTTTCAAAGAAAAGATTTAGGTGCTCAGGATCGTATTCGTCGGTAAGGAACGGATGACCTCCAAATGAGTTGTTGTCGAATAACATGTTGAATGGAGACGGCGATGCAGCGTAGGCGAAGTTTTCGCACTGGTTAGAAGATTGCGAGAGCACAGAGGTAGGTGGGAAGGATGCAAAGTCATAGGCATCGGGGAAGTTTTGACAAGGACTAGGCAAGTTGGGAATATAGAACACAGAGCCTGTGCTCATCCTGTAATCTGAAAACTCGCGAGTCACTCTGTTACTTTGGGATATGACGGGAGATCCAATTGGGCCGTGATCGTAGTTCGCCATGGACAGCGTTGGCGAACTTGGAGTCAGCGAGGCACGAATCGACGTGGTGTTAATCTTTAGATCTGGTGCAAATGTGGAACTACTAGGAGGTCTAGGAATCATTCCAGTGCCCGAAAATCTGATCAAGTCTAGGTTCGAAGTAGAACCCGGCGATTCCTCCTGGATTTCTTTCATGAATACTGGGCTAGCTGGTTGACTGTGAGGACCAAGAACAGTAGGTATGAGCGAGAGTCTCACAACGTTCTGGCGCCTGTGGCCTTGACGTGCGCTGGGACTACCTTTGAGATTGGAGGGTTTCCCGGAAGACATGGGCGCGGGGTCCCACTGGAAGGGGTTTCCATAACTGCTTCTAGTCGACGATGCCTGAGTTGAAGCCTGCGAAAGCTGTCGCGTAGGCCCGTCCTGATTGCGATAAACACCATGTAAGATGAAAGAACGCTTACGAGGGCTCTCGGGGGAGCCAAAGGGTGTGACGAGAGATCCGGATTTGTGCTTTGGTGTCTCGAAAGTGCGAACTGTGAGAGGACTAGCCGCGGGAGACGACACTTTGCTCATTGTGACAGACTCTGCCGTGTTCACTTTGCCTATAGACTGGGGGCTGGATGATTCGATTGTAGTGGAGCTCCTCAACTCGGTCTGTCGTGTCTCAGGTTGAGTCGATGAAGTCACGGAGCTGGAGCGGGCGACACTGCTCTTGATCGGGCTCTGGGAGCGTGAGTTCCTCCTGTGAAGTATGATTGTATCACGATAAGAACGTGGCCTCATTGTTCTAGAGCTACGCCGGTCGTATCTAGCCACCTTATGGATGCGTGAGTTGGCCACTCGCAAGAAGGGACTTGACTGAGTAGCCAGGATCGAGCTTCCAGCGGATTCAAAGCTTGATATAGACAGGTGTGATGGGCTACGGCTCAAGAGGCTATGCTTTCGCTTCTTCCTTTTGACGCGGGAAGAAGCTAATGGTAAAGGAGGTAAGGCACCTTCCGGGGCGTTTCCGGGTGCGGTTCCGTTGTGAGGTGCTGGTTGAGGGCGAGGTCCGATCAATCCAAGATTACTACTCGCAGGGACTTCTGCCATTGATTTGGATTGATTCCTGGAAATCTCAGGTTTGGTGACAGGTTTGGTGACAGGTTTGATAGACATGCTTCGTCGGAGCGATTCGATTCGCAAGTCGTCCTCCGACTTGCAAAATGCTGGATGATGTTGGAGCAGAGATTGGTCGAACGAAAGTCGACTACGACTTTGCTTTTGAGAAGATTCGTCTACAAGAGATCCGCTGAGGATAGGAACCAAAGGAGATGGCTTCGGGCTCTCGATAACCGATGACAACACAGGCGCACGAACATTGTGCATCTGGATCGCCCTATCCGACGGTCTTCTTGCTGAAAATGGCCACGAGAGTCGTTTTTGCTTTGGGACGAATCCCTCCGGTTTCGGTGGTGTATAATATGGTGGAATTGAAGCTTCCTCAGGCGGATTGAAGGTGTCGGTCGAGTTGATGGCTCCCCATCCCGACTTCGCAGAGTATTGAGTCAAGTTGTTGCGTCTGAGAACGGCGCGTGGTCTTGCAACGAGCTCCGGCTTAGCGTCCCTCTGAGATTGCTTGATTAAATTACTTCTTGCATCCAGCACTGCGATCAAACGTTTGTGCCTCCGTTTCGCGCGGATGATGAAAAGGATGAGGGTCACACAGAGTACGAGCACGACTCCTCCGAAAACTGCCAGAGTCGCGGCGAATGCGACAAAGCTGACTTGGCCGGTGGATTCAAAGCGCTTCTGACCCGGTGCCATCGTAAGTATCTCAAAATTTTCTCCTCTTGATGGTGCTAGAGCGTCGTCGTAAGACACCTGCCACCTCACTGTCGGTTCAAATTGTCCTTCACGATTCTAGCTTCAAAACGTGGATTATTCTCAGAAGATGCAATTCCGTGACGTCCCCCTCTTTCTTGAAAGTTACCGCCCAAACGAAAGCTCACGAGGGAACGAACGGCGAAGCGCACTCGCGACAAAAGTATATACTCACATACTCCAACAAAGAGAGGAATTGATTGAAAGGTAAACATACATTTTGCTGTGCCTCGTGAGAATCTGGTCGTCACAACAAACTTTATGGAATGGGGTTGAGATATGAAGGCGAATTTGGGGTGCCATAGCAAGGGAGATGTGATGGAATGCACCCTTTTAGTCGAGAACGACCATGAGAGGCTGGAGCTTTAGTAGCGAGACTCTGGATTGGACAGCTTTTGACCTGTCAATTGTTGGATTTTTGGGGAAGCCAAATGCTATACGAAGTAATATGTCAGTAAGCTATTCTGGGGTCGGTGATAATAATGAGAACGTGGTTGTTGTTTTCCGCTCCTCGCCGAAGTCAATTTCGCATTGTATCTAGAACGTCACGACTGATCCTTCCCACCCCAATGTTATCACCGCGTCTCTCATTCTTGGTCGTTTCAGTCCGTGACGTACTTTCACGTCAGTGCAACGAAGCTTGAGGGAAAAGTTGTCGCTTTTGTGCAATAGGTAACCGTCTGTGCATCAGGGAGTCTGAGACCTTGACTGTGGTCATCTCAGCACGGGAACAAATGTTTGGAAAATAAGTCAGAAGGAGATTCAAGCGTTTGGTGTCTGGCCCAGTGACTCGGCACTCTCGGTTTATGGGCGCGAGACGAATGGCTGTGGGGAACGTGGTGTCGCAGCATGGTGTGGAGAAACATGGCCTGACACCTTGAGTAAATAGCGATGAGCTGTTGAGGAAAATTCCGAACAGTAGTTTTACTCCAGTCATTGTTCGTAACACGGAATATAAAAGATCGAACTGGGTTTGCAATGAAGTGAAGTTGGTTCTGAGTTGGAATGGTGGAGCAGACGTGTCACGAGATCCGCAGGACACCCAATTTTCAAGCAAATATCGCCCATGCTACAAATTCCAAACACGGATACGATTTTTGTGGAATTGGGTCGCTTTTGAACGGCAGTTGTTGGTTCACTGGCGGAGAAAAGACAGTTTTACAGTGACATGTTGATATAGGAAGAAACGACGAGCGGCCATTGCCAGCTCAGGGTATATGATATAAAGACGAAGAAGAAAGAAACCGATGAACCCTCCATACCAAGTAAGAATCACCGTTTCTTCCAAAGGAAAGGAGTAGCGCTTTTTGGTGGTGGATCAAACTTTAAACCAGCTTCCTCAATCTCCATTTGCTCGATCTTTGCCCGTCTTCCCTTCTCCAACTGCTTCTCCAGTCGCCTCTCGCTCATCTTTCTCCTACATCCTAGAACAAAGCAATAGACACAGATGGCGATCCCTATGCTGCCGAAAACACCACCGATGACTGCGCCAATCAGCCCCTGCTTCATCCATGCATTCTGGTTTGGGCGTTCGTAGGCGACAGGCGTAGACTTGGGACAAAAGGTAACCGGCATGACAGCATTGTTCTTCTGGACCGCTTTGGCGAGGTAGAAGTTTTGCGATTCGAAATCGGCCATTAGGTAGACTTGGCCTAAGAAGGCGACAGAGAGGTAGAATGGGGCGGTGGATTCTTTGGATCGCTCTTGAATAGGGGTGATGTTGGACTGATTGGCGAGAACCTCGGCGGGGAGTGTGATTGTGAAGCCATCTTCAAGAACGATGGAGAGGGTTCCGTTGAAGGCATTGTTAAGCTTGAGGGAGCGATCGCCCCATGTGTTATCTGTCCGAGCGTCGAGGCGTTTCATGAAATTTTGTGTGATCTGGTAAGGGAGCGAGAGAGGGTATTGATCCGTTGTTATTTCAGCGGTAAAGGCGTCCGGACGGGAAGTCATGGATGGAAAGGCGGCAGGATCGAAAAGCGAGGTGTTGGATTTGGGGTTCGCTGCTTCGGTGATGACGATGTCTTTGACGCGGACGCTCATGGGGTTCAACTTCGCAGTATTCATTGGGTACTTGTGAACGTCGCCGGTAAAGCGACCCGAGTCATAGCCACCAAACGTGTTGCTTCCGTTGACGAGACCCCCGGCACGATCGAAGCCTTGTCCGATATACAACGAGTATGTCTTGCCAGCAGTTATGTCGCTGCCGGCAAGGTCTCGGAGGACGGTTGATGAGAGGCCAATACCAACAATGCCGGGTGTTGTTGAACCCTGTTCAGCCACTTTAATTGGAGAATTCCCCAGAAGTGTTTGCGAAGCACCGTCGGTTTCGAAGTAGTGCGTGTATAGCCGGATAGTGTCCTCCCCAAAGTAACCTTTGACCGAGCTACTGGCGTTATCTAGTGGTTTGAAATCTTTCTTCTCGGAGTAGCTGTATCCAGTGTTAGTACATGGACCATTTCTCCAGGCTAATGTATATATACCTTGTCGAATCTTGCGACTGGAAGAAGCCACCAGTCGAGGTATCGCACTTGCTCAATGTGCTGTTCTCGCAGTACTTATGCGACGCAAATGATGTTTGGTTGTGCGAGAGTGACGGCCAAAGACTGTGATTCTGTGCTGGCGTTCCCACCCCAATGAACGATCCATACTGAAATACCGGCGAATCATGAACAGCTCTCCTGTGAATATCGACGTAAATCGGAGGTTTTGAGCAGTTGAAAGCCACCGTGGACTGAGCCAACAGCACAGCAGTTGCAATAACGATAAGTACCGACGACGCCATGATAAAGCTTGAGTCCAGAAAGCAGTGTATAGATTCAAAAGGAAGAAGTTGATGTACGAAATCAACACACACTCAGAGGAAGGGCAGGGTAGACTGTAGAATTGAACAAAGCACAGTCCCCGTTCTTCAAAGAAGATCTCTCACCCGCAACGCGACATCAGAGCGGCGAGGCGCAAAACGGTGTCTTTGTAGGTCTCCTCCATCCCACCATCCCACAAGCTAAGATGATCCGTCAGAAATCTGGCCAACCATAGCACACTGCTGCTATTCTTACGCCTCCTTCGGTACCATGGATAGCGCACGACAGCATCCTAGACTGTTTACGGAGCCGCACCAGGGCGCTTGGAAGAGGTACAAGGTTCCACCGCTGAGCGCCTGTGTCTTTCGCTGAGAAGAAATTCCGGCCCGAAGGATACATGAAGCGGAGAGTGAAAGACGGCGATTGGTGTTGTGTTTGGATATGTTGCCCCAAGAATAGCGCAGGCGTTAAGTGTTGGTAGCTATTGGATGGGACTTAGCGCTGAAAGGCATGGTGCATATGAACTGCAGATAGCTGATGAGCCATCGGCTTCCCCCTCTTCCTGTCACATTTTGCCGTTTTGTAGGCTGGTTCGGGTGCATTAGTTGATGTTCTCCGCGTAGATTTGCCATTTGCTATTTGCAGCGTTTTGTCGGTTGACTTTGGTTCCGGGAACAAAATAGGACCGGCTGGCTTGGACGGAGTACCCAGACCCCAGATATATTGCTGCAATATACTTAATTACTTTATGCTTCACCGAAAGTCCGTCATCAGAGATCATTGGATTTATTTCCACCATAGCGTCAAAGCTCATTTCTCTGCGTCAGGTGTGGAGCATCTATCTGCAGTAAGACGGCCTCAGAGCGCTTACACCCGTGAACCGTCTTACGCACCGGAAAGACTTTCAATCGCAAACCTGATCATGGAATATGAGATGGATAACGTTTCGCTTGACACTGTCAAAAGTAGACTGAAAGCTGAAGGTAAGAATTGGGTGGGTTGTCTGTTTGTATGGTGCGAAAACCCAACACCCATCATCTACACCGACAAGGCGCGCGGTTAGAATAGACCGCCACCACGCCTCACGACCATGATCATCAAGCTCGTATTGTTACAAGTTCCCTTCGGCCAGCGACAATGACAAATGCACATATAGAATCTGCAACGCAAGTACTTCAAGGTTGATGAACATGATCCAGCGATAGATACCTAGTATATACCTACTCCGTATTCAATACATGTGAATCACATATGCTACAACCGTTTCCACTCTTATTCAGTGAACGCCGCCTATCCATGCGAAGAAGAAAACCCGCTAAACGATGAGAATAAAGTGTTTTTACGCCCGACTTTCACAATCTGTAAGCAATGCTGCAGTGTGGTGGCCCATGAGTGAGCTAAGTTTAGTAGTAGATGCATCTGAGACAAGGAAAATAGATCATGATGTTCGTGGTGCGCGGATGCTGATTCATGATCATCATGGAGCTCTGGAAATATCGACGACAATTAGGTGATGATCGTCCACCGTTTCTCCTTTTCGGTCGGACCCATCCGCTTAGCGATAAGTGTAAGCGTGTTCGTGATTGCATCTTTGGGAAGATCGGGGAACTTCTTCTTCAATGCCTCAATCATCGCGATCTTCGTCATATCCTGACCTTCCACTTCAGCTTTGAAAGCCGGAAGCTGATCTGTGGGAATCGTCCTCTTAGGCTTCGTGGCCTTTGCACCAGAACTTGGTAATGCCTTAGGAGCAGAGTTCAATGTGTTCGACAGGCCATTGATAGGGCGTGAAGTTAGTGGAAGACGCGGCGGGTTCATCGAGCCATTATTGGCGAAATCTTTCATAGTCGGTCCGGTGGGCACATACGCTGGAATTGGGTCAGGAGTCCAGTAGGCTGTAGAGAATGGGTCAATAGACTGGGGTTGGGGGTCTGTATTGGCTAGTTAGCATGTAAATAGTTTGTTAATGATTTGAGAAATGTACCTAGCAGAAAGCCAAGCTTAAAGTCCTTGAATTCGGTGCAGATGGCTCCCGACCCATCATTCAGTATGGAAACACCACGCTGATCCTCCCAGCATAACCCAGAGGTAACAGGTTCCTGATCACCGCTTAGGAAGCGACGCTTAATCTCAGGATCGTCGTCGTCGTCAAGGAAGCCATCCATATCCTCGTCCGCGTCTTCATCCATATCCTCTTCACCCTCCGAGCCTAAATCTTCACCCTCTTCGGGTTCTTCCCATTCTGCTTCTGAGTCATAATCGTAGTTGAGATCATTCAGTCCACGGGATATAGGATTTCGTGCGAGTTTGCGCTCCTCGATTGACCTATGCGGCTTAGTGTACGTACCATGATATGGCGGCCGTACATCCTCAGGAAAGCACAGGTACTTCATAGGGATTTGTTGGAGTAGGTCGAGAGGCTTTTGTTGTTTGACATGCGCTTCCTCCGTCGAATCAATAGATTGGTCGGCAGAGCTGTTGATCATTTCGACCACCTCGCTGATCGTTAGAGTATCCAGTCCTCGTCGTCGCTTGGGGAACATCGATCGTAGATTCTCCAAAGTTATGGGCTCCACTTCAGCATTTTCTTGAGCAACCAATCTAGACATCCGGAGTCCAGCTGCTGTCAGGGTTTCCGAACTATCCAGAAATGCGTTTGACGGTGCAAGTGTTGTGTGTGGTGGTAATGAGAAGGGTAGAAAGAATCGCTCGTAATCCGACTGGGCATTTTTCCGTATCGCTTTCTGGGGCGAAGGAGGTATAGAGTTAGCATTGGCCATGAGAGTATCCGGAGCTAATGACACTGGACCAGTGACAAGATCTTGTATACTATCTACCGTGGATTTGGTTATCGAGGGTTCGGCAGGCTTGGGCTTAGTGAAGAAAGCGTTCAGCTTCATCTGGGACTAAACAAATGTAAGCATCCACTACATAACGCTTTCTTAGAATCTTGCGACATTAACTAGGTAGACTTACTCGCTCTTTTTTAGCCTTCTCCTCCTCTTTCCTGCGCTTCTCTTCTTCTTTTCGTGCCTTTACCTCCTCCTCCTGCTGTTTCTTGAGTTTATTGGCCTGCTTCCTCTCTTCCTTTTGCTGTGCCTTCAATTCGTCTTCGGCCTTCTTCTGCTCCTGTTTCTCTGAGCGAGCCTTTGCCTTTGCCTCTTTTTCGAGCCGCTGCGCTTCCTTCTCTTGCGTGGTCAGTTTCCTCCTCTTCGCAGGCTGGGTGTCAGAGGCGGGCGCGGGCTGGGTGGGAGCGGGGGCATTGCTAGCAGTCGATGAGGTGCTATTGGCAGAAATTCCCTGCACGAAAGGTTGTCCCAGGGGTGAGAGGGTGTCGACGGAGAGAATAGTCAATGGTGTTGACGATGCGGAGTTTATGGCCCGGTTGCAGGGCGTGGATGGCTCCGCAACATCGTCGAAACGGCGCTTCTGGGAGGCCTCGAAGGCAGGCATGGGCGCAGATGCCTCCATTTTGTTCACTGTAGTTTTGCGGCGATGAGTGGTGTACAATGGCACGTCGGCAGATTGGAGTAGATATAAGAGATATGTTAGGTAGGCGAGTGACGGCAACACGGATGGAGTGAAGGAGTGACACAGTCGCGTCTACGCGTGTGGTGACGCGCCCCGGAGAAGCTAACCGGTTTGAATCTAGCGCACTATTGATTGTACCTTCCATCGATCAACCTCAGGGCTCACACTTCACACGCCTGACGCCCTCTACATGAAAGTTCACCCATGTTGTTATCGACTCACTCAATCGAGCGGTTACAGATAATCTTGAGACTCGATGATGCAAACGGTGTTGGGGACGAGGCAATAAAACCACCTGTCTCTTGCAGCTACACCCTTTCACTTGAGGTCGCCTCACTGGGTCCTTGATCCTACACTCACCCGATACAGCTAATTGCAGCGATTAAAACATACTTTTCATTGTTTGGCCCCATGGATTACTGTCATGGATGCTGATTCTTCTACCGACGAGATGCTCTTTGGCTTCTCGGCATCGCAGACCGATCTAGACGACACTGGAGAATACTTTTCAGAGGATGACATGCTGTTTGAAGGCGACGACATAGCTGTGGGCTCGACATCAATCTCAGGTGCATTAAATGAGGCCACAACGCATCTTCTTGACGGCAGTGATACAAGAGGCCGTCAAACGGAGATCGGCTCGGCGGTACCGGATAGGTACTGCTCAGCCTTACATCTCCTTGTATACTCTAACCCACAAAAGGTCATATGTCGTATTGCGAATAGAGCGCGTACTCGAGACAATCGTTGACGGGTTACTTGATCCGAGTCAGCAAATAGCCCTCAGCTTGAAGTCACGAGCAAACCTTACTCGTCGGCAAGTCGAACGTACTGAAGGATGCAGCTCGACGCCACCGCCGAAGACGTCTACTGTAACATTCCCAGGCAGTAACGCACAAGAGGCATGGCGTTTTAGTAAGTCGTTCTAGACTTTTTTTTCTTCGATTCGAGTTGACCACTTGCAGCCGTGCTCGTGCGCATCATGGAACTGATACATGGCTGTCTTATTGAAAACGTTATAATGACCAAACGGTGGGCGGGGAATTGTCATCGGATAGGAAATAATATCTAAATCTTACAGTGACATATACTACCGGCATCCTGACTTGTTCATGAAGCAGTCGGTCGTTGATCGATATGTGGACGATCTCGCATGCACATTCGGAGTATCGAGAAGCCTTCTCAACGTGGTTAGTCGTGAGATCATGCCAACCTATTTCTTAGTCACTTATCATTATAACTACAGGCGGCAGCAGCTAAAGGTCTCATTGCCGGTCATTTTATCCTCCGGCGACAGGACGGAAGTGCCGTGTACGGGCTTAGCGAAGAAGAGGTTAGCATTGAAGACTACTTCCCCCGCGCGTGGGGGGGGGGGGGGGGGGGGGGGGGGGGGGGGGGGGGGGGGGGGGGGGGGGGGGGGGGGGGGATG
>JAFISD010000018.1:107000-164278 GCA_022560085.1 Helminthosporium solani
TAATTGTTTATCATTTAATAATACTTCCCCCCCTACTGGCCCCCCCCCCCCCCCCCCCAGGCAAGCACGCAAGGAGCTTATTCAATATCAGGGTATTCTTTTGCCAAAGATACATCAGGGAGACTCGTTCGATCTAACATCGATCCGTTGGGTGCTTGTGATCGAAAAAGAAGCAAGCGTACTCTATCGATCGTCACATCATATTGCTAACCCAAACGTAGGCGACGTTCCGCTCTCTGCTTAGTTCTGCACAATGGGCGATCCTTCGAACACAGGGTCTTGTACTCACTGTGTGTTTTACCCGACCTCTGCTGTTTTCGCAGATGCTCACATCGTCCTACATAGGCTAAAGGTTATCCGGACCTAGCATCAAGACGTTTTCTTCGACAAGTTGCCAATGAGATCCCTCATGTTCCCATGTTCGCTCTTGTCGACTTCGACCCAGACGGCATAGCAATCATGTCAACGTACAAGCACGGCTCTTATCGACTAGCCCACGAAGACGTCACACAGAGGGACACAACCGGCCTGCGTCTGCCTGGCCTGCAATGGCTCGGCGTCCAGAGCCACCATCTCAACCGAGCTCCGGCAGGCGAGGGGGGCACACAAACGGCCATATTCGCAGATGCACAAGGTTTCATGAGACTAACGGCGCGGGATCGTAGGAAAGCTTACCAAATGCTGGAGTGGGACGTTTGTGCTGAAGGTGGTCTGGAGCCCGCATGGAGGGCACAGCTGCAGCAGATGCTCGTGCTGAATATCAAAGCGGAGATGCAGATATTGGATGAGCTCCCTGGAGGCCTGGTATCATGGGTGGGCAACGAGCTGGATGTGCTGCAAGGATCAGTACTGGCATGGACTTCAGGATCAGCGTCGACATCAAGATCAGGCGTTGCCACCATCGACTCAGATGATGAGCTGCTTTTCGAGTAGCAGATATAGAAGGGTGTCTTTCCTACATGTATTATGCATTGGATGATGCCGCTCTGCATTTACACTGCCCACACGTGAACAACACAGGTGCAAGCGATACCGTCTGGCCTGCAAGCTCCTCATCTAGGGCCGGGACGAGTACACACCCTCATGTGCGGAGCTGCTCCGATCGTTGCAACTGTTTCACCGACTCGACAAGCTGCCATACAATACGCTGTTCCGCAAGCCTCCACCCGGCATCGCGACCCCGGTCACCACATCGGAGCCGCAACAAAGGGTATCATCCAGCAGGAGACCACCGGGCCACCAGGCCAAAGGCGCAAACGGTTACTGTGCAACAATTCTCCGATAGCTCAGATGTTGTGGTAGGACGGCGGGAGGGCGCTAGGACTGAAATGCATTCATCGCGCCAACACATCCCGCTTCACAGCATCCCACGCCCACAAGACTCTGCTCAGTGTGCATAGCGACCATGCATTGTCCTGCAGTCCAATAAAGCACCAATCCACAATGCCCGACCGTGTGGAAGATTCGCGGCCGGCCAGCAGATGGCTTGAAACACGGTCGCTACAGCCCCAGCGCCCGTCTAGTCCGCCGTCTTCACCTCCGACGCCGTTCCCAGAGAGCCATGCCGTTGTTGTCGTCGCGGCCGCCGACACGACACCCACTCCACTGCCCCCGACGTTGACGCCTGCTACGACGACTCGGCAGTCCATCGCGCTGGGCGTGCTCTCGACGCTGTGGGGAGTCAACAGCCTGCCGCCGCTCCACACAGCCGAGTCCTCGCACTCGTACCCGCCCTCGCCCTCGCCCTCGCACTCGCTGCCCGCCATAATCACCCAGGCCCCCTCCCCCGATGATCAGGAACGGTCCTTGGACCTCACTGCCAGCATTGGTTCTGTGCCCAGTACAACGACCACGCTGACCAACACGCTACCGCCTACACAATCGGCTGCCCTTCGTGCCCTCAATGCCCCGGCCTTCCAGTCCCACGCCTCTTCCTCTGCCAACAGCAAACCCGCAAAGTCAACCTCCAGCCGAACGACGCTGTCGAGCCAGCCCGTCGTGGTGCGCACCTATTCTGGCTCGCGCCATCATTCACGAAACCCGTCTGGGCTTAGCTCGCCCCGATACACGAATATGAACGGCCACGGAAGGCATAATCCCTCTGCCCTGTCGGCAGGTTTGGCTGACACAATCGAGCGGCTGCCTTCCATAGAAGACTTCTCGTTTTCCGCCATCCTCCGCGCTGTGGACCCGGAAATCAGAGATGCCATCGATGCCATTGCCGAGATCTGCGCGAGGAGTAGAATGAGCCTTGCAGATGAATACGATGCTCATCTACCTCCCCAAGGCGAGATCACCGGCACGGGGCTGGGGTGGGCCGCGGGTATGGGTTCCTTGGTCGGAAGGGGGCGCATCTCACGGATCAGCCAGGGATGGTCTGCTGCGGAAAGGACGCTAACTGCCGTGCCTGAAGCGAGTAGTTCGAGTGAAAGATTGTCCAGGGATGGGATGAGTGCAGCGGGGACTAGCAGGAAGAGGAGTCAGTCTGCCTACGGGAGCTTGAAGAGCGTCATCAGCGGAGGTAGCGGGAAGAGGAAAGCTATTGACGACGATAATGGGAATACAGAAGCAGGCCCATCGACAAGAACAGAAGAGCCGAAGACCCACGGCCCCGCCTGGTCAGTCAATGCGTCTTCGCCGAATCATCCCGCCATCACCATTGTCACATCACCGCAGGCGTCGAAACAGCTCTCGCTCGACACCTCCTCCACGATCAAAGACATTCCAGAAGATATCGAGCCTACATCCACAGCACGACCACAAACTGCAGTTCCACGACAGCCAATCTCACATCGACGAAACACATCTCTTTCAAGCTTGCCTCCGGTGCGAGCACGCTCTGGGACCCTTTCATCGCTGACATCTTGGCTACCCTGGCCTCGACTGTCACATATGGATTCCAGTTATCAACAAGACCTCACGAAGGCAGAATCCAGATTGAGAGAAATGCTCTTGGCTCAGGAATCCAGTGTAGCCAAAGGCAAAGCACCGGTGAGCGCGGTGTAAACACGAATCCACCCTACACTCTTGCTGGCTTTGGCTTGGCTCAATAATGCCGTATGACCACTACTACCGCTACGATTTAGGATTGATTGCTCGAGATACCCAAACAAAAGCCAAAAGTACAAACTTGGAGGACTCTGCTGTGACGGCGTTCTTGGTGTTGCTCGTCTGCTTGTTATACGCGTATCATGATTTACGATAGCCTTGATGATTTATGATTAATGATGAAATGTATCGTGTTTGTTTCAATTTCGCATTTTTGGCAGTGAGCTACCTTTCTCCTCCTCCTCCTCCTCCTCCTCTTCTTCTTCTTCCCTCCTTTCCTCATCAACACCTTCACACAAGGAACTAGCGAACAGTGACTTGAAGTGTGACGAGAAGACATATAAACAGAAAGAGCTTGGAATTTAACCATGGAAGGTGCTAAGTCTATGGACTATGAACGCTTTCCATGGTTGAGATATAGTGGATAGGTACAACACTCAAGACGGAAACGACTACAGCACACAACGACAGTTATACAGAAACAGAGCGAGACGATGACAACAAACAGTATCTCGTGGTTGCAACTTCCTCATTTCTCTCGACGCTGAATAAAACTCGCAGTATCGTCTCGAAGTATCATACACCCCAACGGTTCACACTCGTCTATTCCATTCATCAGTTGATCGAGCATTTCCGATAACTACCACTATATCGCTATCAACCCATTCTTACAATACCATTCATACAGACACATAGTCACTACCAGCTTGAACAATGGCGTTCCCCACCAACTCGTTGTCAGCCAGAGATATCTTCACAATCATCGCAACCATCCTGTGTGAGCACAAAGTCTCACAAAGTTCCTCACAGAACCATTGACAAGCCTGCAGTCCCGCCTTTCGGAGTATGGTGCATCTGCGAATGGAACAGGGACCTAGCAGTCAACATCTTGCTGACACTACTCGGGTACATTCCCCCTATCCTCAACACTCCTCCCTCCCACCACTAACTAACTCTTCCTCGCCCACCCCAGCTACTTCCCCGGCCTAACCCACGCCCTTTACATCCTCCACACCTGGTACACCAGACGCTGGAACTTCAACAACCAAAACCTTATCTTAAACACCACCCCCGCTCGCTTCATCTTCAGGAAAAAAGTCCACCGAGGCCACGACCGCGCCGTACTCACCGTCACCCGCCTAAACACCTTAAGGGAAACCTCCGCTCGCAACACCGATCAAGACATGCCCGCCCGCAACAACATCACCACCATTACCACCACCAGACGTCCCGATCGAAAAGACAGGTCCGAGGTAGATGTCGCTCCCACGAATACAAAAACGCCCACACAGACCCGTGCCCACGAAACCGGCAGCAACAGCAGCAATCAAACCCTAAGAAGCACAACAATGAACAGTCCCACAGACGGCCCATCAAACCCACCTACCAATGAAACCGCAAGAGAATCCGAGAACCCGTACGCGTATCACTTCGGCGAGGTATCCAGGACAGCATCTGCGGGACAATCCGGCGAGGCTTCCAGGACGGCATCGGTTGGGCTATCCGGTGAAGGGTCCAAGGCGGCTTCTGAGGGGAAGTCCTCGGAGGAGGAGGGAGAGGAGGTTCCGGCGACGCCGCAGTTGCCGCCGTTGCGGGCGCGGACGCTGCCGAATGAGACTTTTAGCGAGTATAATCAGCGGGTGAAGAATAAGAGGAAGCAGGGTAATGTGGGTAAGTAGGGTGGGGTTGTAACTTGTGTTTGTGGCTGGTTTGCTGGAGTGTTTGTTGGGGTGGGTTGGGAATGGGTTTGGGGGGTTTGGGGCTTGTTGAGGTGTGGGCGGAAATGCGCCCGGTTGCTTTAATATGAGATTTGTTTTGTTGGTGTTATTTCGAGGTGTTTGAAATGATGGTGTTGGTGATACGCGTGGATGTATTTGACGAAGGAAACTAAGGGAGGTTGGATGATGGTACTTTCAAGGTAAGAAAGGGCGCCTGAGTCCATGGTCAAGTCCTCGAAATGTACATTTTGTGCCGTCTCCATACATGTTATACAGTATCCTACCAAAACTACAAGACACCATATGATACAAGCACCGCGACGCTCCCCCAACCCTTCTACCTCTTCTTCCCCCGCCCCCCCCCCTTCTTCTTCTTCCCACCCGCCATAGCCAAAGCCTTAGCCCTAGCCTTTCCAGCCGGCGTCTTCCCATCCCCACCCACAGCTCCCAACGCAGCCTTCTGCCTCAAATGCATCCTAACCACATTCTCCACACTACCTCTATCATGCTTGACCTTCCTCATATAGGTCAGTCTGGCCCTCCTAGCCCTCTTGGCCGCCCGCTGCACAACCTCAATGCCCTCAACCACCGGCGAGTACACCTTGTACCACATCTCGACGCCCACGCGCGTCAACTGGCCACGCAGAAGAATAGCCGTGTCGACGCCGCGGCGGCGAATGTTGATACAGACGCCTGCGAAGGGATCGCCTGTTCGGAGACGCACGAGCAGAATGTCGCCTACACGGGCGCACTCGGGGTTCTGGCGGTCGAAGAGGCGCGTGCGCGAGGAAGTAGGATCGAGCAGGGCGATTTGAGAGGCTGTGACGGCAGCGACAGGATCGTGACAAGTTTTCTTAATGGGTGCCGTCCGTTTGATTTTGGTCGTGTTGTGGTGTTCTATCCAGCATGATTAGCGATGGACTAGCCATGACATATTGCCTCCAACTCCAAGTCCTACCCCAATTGCAATTGCAATTCCAATTCCAATTCCAATTCCAATTATCCCACGCCCCTCCCTTCAAGAACAAAAGAAAGCCCGAAAAGCCAAAAAAAAAAACAAATAAAAAAGACATACCCATCAACCTGCTCCTAAAAAACTCGGCCGCAGTCTCCCACTTCTTCTCCTCCCCCCCGCGACCAACAATCCTGGGCCGATACGCAGGCGCCTTCTGAATCCGAACCAAAGGCTCTCCATCCTCGCCATACAGCTGCGGATACAGCCTCCGATGCATCTCCTCAGCCAGGCCCTTTGGGTTCTGGCTGCCCTGGCTCTGCCGCCATCGGATCGCAGGTTTGTTCGGCGTGGTCGCGGATTTCAGGAGGGCGGTGCCGGCGCGCGATGCGCCTGTCCGCGAAGACGCGGTTGCGGTCGACATGGGGCGTTGGGGCGGGTACGAGATGGTTGGTTGGTTGTGGAGGAAGGTAGTGGTGGTGTTTCGAGAAATTCGATGGCTTGGATGATGACTAATGAGCATCTATCGGCCGTGTGACCTCGTTTGGGCGAGGGAGAGAAGCACAGAAGGCCCAAGTTTCTTGGTGGTGGGTGGCAGGACTGAGCCACAGCGAATATCACAAATCATGTGAGCACTAATTAGTTGATGTTTTGTTTTTCCAAAAGGGGTGGGGGCACGGGGGGGTGGAATGGATCCGTATTCACTTCTTTGCTACGACTAATTGTCTAATTACTTGATACATTTGTTGTCCCCTCTTGGAAATGAAGGAAAAGTCGTCCCAACCCAAGCACCCATTCCTTGGGGCGTTTTGCAGGTAATTAGGGACTACGCATTTGTTCTTTTTCGGTGAGAAACACCTTGCACAGATCAATGGGTTTTTTTTCTCTCTCTCTCTCTCTCTCTCAAAGATGCCCTCCGTCATTCATGCAGTCCGCCGCCCATGCTAGTATGTAGTTGAAGCAAGCAGTAAAAAGACTCCATGCTTGGACGCAGGCACGCAGGATACCCAACAACTGCAGATAAGAAGAATACCCGGTAATCCGATCGCTAAGCAAGACACCATACACCACACCGCCTTTTCGTTCCACACCGAGTACTCCGTAACCGAAGGAAAGTTGAAAAAGATAATGGGCCTGCATCTGCAGGTGAAGAGAGGCGACCTGGCCAAAGGCTGAAGATAACATGCACCGCCGATGTTTGGAAGAGTTGGGCAAAGCGATCCGATGCGGTCACAGAAAGCTCACAACCTGGATTGGTTGGGCTGCTCGGTCGAGCCCACGACACTGTTGAACTGGGGGGGAATTCCGGCCTGTGAGAAGAAAAGTCGACGAGTCAGCAATTGACGACGGTTTTGAAGTCGACATCGACTTCTCGACGTGGCATCTCTACCTCTTCCATCCATGTTAGACCGTTAGCAGCCTCCTCCACCGGAAACACTTCCTGTGCATATTCCTCCATGCTTCGGTTTCCCTCCCACAGTTCCAGCGCTACCCCTGGGCAATCTGGCTCGAGATCTGGACCAAAGTAGGGCGCGGCTTTCTCGGCTAGCGTCTTTTCGAGTGCGGATAGGTGCTCACGGTAGCCAACGGGGGTGGGGACGGTGATCACAATGGTACCCCGCTTGTACTGAACTGGTCTTCCGAGTCCGCGACTGAAAGCCTTGCAGACTTCTCGAGGCGTCAGGACGGAAAATGCCAAAGGGATACTAATGATCCAGTTAGTATACAATCACGTAATACGGCACGTGGCTTGCATGATTTTATGCCAGCACAAACATGATGCGAAAGCCAAGGAAATTCCCTAGGCTAGCCGGCGTCTCATGCCACTATTGTGGAGCAATCTGCTGTGTCTATTGGGGGGGGGGACCGTCTAGTAGATGTAGTTGCAGGTGCACTCACCGTCTGCCGTTCCACTTTCGCGCGCCCTCTTTGAAGAGTTGGTAGATTGCTGGTCCAATATCGTGCTCCGAGTCTAGCCAAGGAAGTTTCTGGTCAGGATGGAAGGGTGCGCACCAGACGAAGCTGCCGTCGGGCTGGTGTTCCATGCGGAAGAGAGGGAAATCAAGGCCAGTAAAATTGTTGTGGTAGATGCCACAATATACAAAGGTTGCCGGCAGGCCAATCTGGCGGATATACTGCTCCACGGTGAATTTGGGCGACCACATGGGAAGTGACCTCCACCCTTTGTCAAATACAGAGTGATCTGGCATGCTCGAGTAGATGTAGTGCTGGATACCGGCTTTCTTTGCCGCATCGGCCAGTGACCTGCCAATGGCGACCTCGTCCCCCCAATGAGTGGTGTTGATGAAGGCATATTGCGCGCTCTTGAACAGGTCGTCGAGAAATTTCCTGTCCTCGAGGTTTCCGACATAGACGGTGACATTTGGCAACTGTGACAGCTCCTCGGCAACGATGCCGTTGAGGTCTCTCATCTGGGCGCGCACCTGCCATCCCAATGCTGATGCCACTCGGACAAAGCTCGCCGACTGGCGGCCATTGCTGTTGATGGTTACTACCGTTTTCTGCATGCGTGGCCCTCGGTGTGCGGTACGAAGGGAAAGGAGAAGAGAAGGAAGAAAGAAGGAAAAACCGAAAAATCGGGCCGCACACCGGATGCTAGGCTGGAGGTTCAAAAGGCGGCATCCAGTGCTGGGGTGAGGCTGGTAGGCAGTGAGCGACGGGTGGATGTTTTAAGAAGAGCAAGCAAACTGGGGGCGCGACAGAACCGAGTGGTCGGGAAGGGGGCCCGAAAGATTAGTGGTCGAGAGAGAGGGAGAGAGAGACGGAGGATGAGATGGGACAGAGTGGTGTGAGTGCGATGTTGGAGTGGAATAGAGACTGAGTGACGGTGAGTGAGTGGATGAGTGGGTGGGCGAGTGAGTATCCTGACGGCGGAATGGGCTCGGTGAGAGTAGGGTTGGGAGAGTGCGCAATCGGGAATCTATGGGAACAGAGGTGCACGTGGTGTCGCGCACAGAAAATAACCCGGGACAGTCGAATGGGGGTGGTTATCGACGGTAGCAAAGGCCGGTGTCATCAGTGGGTGAGTGGTATATAGTATCAAGCATAATAAGCTTGTTGGTGGACCGAATCGATAGTCTGGGCACGTGATGCTGAAGAGGCCAAGGGTGCATTCGGAATCTATATTGCTAGCTGTGATGCGTACAGTGATTATCTTGAGTGGCTATCTCATCACAGAAAAGCAGCAGCTGGCAAGCTAGCTATCGAAGTAACTGTTGTAGACACTATAATCACAATATCAGACATCGAATACGCGCTGCATGGTGCGACGGGCGGAGAAGCAGGAGAAATCCAGGGCGATGCTGGAGGAATTATTACCTAATGGAAGCCGTAGTGAACGAATTGGAGGCCCAGACGGAACAGGAGGCGGTTAGCAACCCAGCGTCGGGATCAATTTGCTCATAGATAAAGCCTATGGTTGCCGCAATGAAGATCTAATTGGAATGGTGGCCTAGCCTGAGTACCGCACAAGGCCGTTGGGGGTGGAGCTGGGGGTCATCAATCTCTTCACCATCATCCCCACACCACCCAGCGGGAGTAGTAGTAGCAGCAGTAGCAGTAGCAGTAGCAGCAGTAGTAGTAGTAGCACTAGCAGCGTCGATGTCTACAATTTCAGCCCGTTGGGTGTGAGGGATGTGAGCTACTGGGGCATATAGATGACAATGCATGGCTATAGCATAACTACACATACGCATACACGTAACAACGCCATTGTCCAAGTATATATATAGATGTATGTATGCATGACAATCAATGCATGTACATGTATACATATATTGTATCTACAGCGAGTGGTAGACGGCCACCACAGCGAGCGCGGGGCTGAGGAAGAGGAGGCTTCACATTGCCTCAGATAGTAGTTAGTTTGGCAAAGCCATCAGACAGCACTATGAGCTATCAATAGATGGATGGATGAATGGATACAATAGATACCAGAGGTTATTAGTTATTATCAGACAAGAGGTTGGCCAGTCGGTCCTGGCATCAAGGTACGACATGCATAGACTATCGCTTGACATGCAAATTGAAAAAACCAACTCTAATAATTACTCCGTACATGATCTCGATTCGATACAGTTTCACTTATCGGAGCCCTGCCTGGCTATCTATTGATTGTACTACAATATTCGTATTACTACATGGCCTTCTCGTTCTCGTCCTCGGCGTATTTCCCCCTCTCTCTCCCCGCACTTTCGACGCCAATCTGCTGCCCAAGACTCCTACTCACATCACATACTCGACTCACACTGCTATCATCGGTGTGATGCAGCCATCGATCTATGTGCTATGGACATGCCAACGTGGCGACGCACGCTGACTGCTTCTGCTGCTTCTGCTGCCATGGCTGGTAAGATACAACAATTCCATCCATCCACTCCATATGCGTCTTGCAATGAAACAACCCCTTCCATCTACACCTGCAGCCCACCAGCCTCAACTACATATTGTTTGTATATATTACCCAAGTACTCCGTAACTATGTACAACTACAGCACCGACCTGCCTCAGCCAATCACCGCCGCCCATATCGCGCTGCCGTTGCCCTCCGAAGCCTGCATCTTAGCGGCCACCAACTCATCAGAGTGCAGATGGGCGCCCGCACCCTTCAATATCTCCACATGATCTCGCAACCCCGCAGCCGCCGCGAGGAAAAGCGGAGTGTTCCCACTGCGATTGCGGAGGTGCACTGAGGCGCCTTGTTCGAGAAAGTCGCGCAGAATCTCGACGTTCGGTCCGGTTGCCGCGAGGTGCTGTGAGTTCCTTGTCAGCTTTGCATGCGTCAACACAATCTTGCATCGCTCGGAGAATACTTGATCCCTCTCCTGTTGGCATGCCAAAAGATAAGGTCCCGTTTGTCGTCTCGCCAAGCTGTCGCACTAGGAGGATACGGGCCTTACCACGGGCGTGTTGAGATTGTAGTCGGCATCGTTGAGCAGCCAACGAGCCTCGCTACGGATGATATCTCGTGTTTGCTGCAGATTGCCTTTCTGAATGGCATATCCAAGTGCCGTAAGGCTGGAGAGCTCGGGGGTAAGCGTGCCACTCATCTTGGGATGCTCGAAATGCGTGCGTGTCGCTTCGGTGAGCTCGCCGCGAATCGACACTGACATGCGTTTTGCTACCTCTTCAGGAGTGGCATCGGGAAGAGCCAGCAAGTAGGCTAGTTTGGTGAGCGCCGCCTCCGAAGTCATGTCCATGCCAAACACTACGCCTGCTCGACCCAAGATGGTTGCCGGCGCGTAGAGCGGACTGACACTGCCGCTCAGGCACTGTGTTACATTGACTATCACGATGCCCCTCTTGACTGCATCTGCCAGGATACGTGTCATTGCACTATCGGCACCACCAGGCGCGTTGCCAGCTCCAAACGTCTCAAGAACCAGTCCCCGCAGTCCATCCAGGCGCAGCACTGCATCGACCATTTCAGGCTTCATACCTGGGAAGATGCGGAGACAGGCTACATGCGCCGTATCCAGCTTGGTCTGAATGGAGAAGGGGAGCATGTCTGTAGAGCGGTGGATGAGCGACCAGTTGACGTTGGTTCTGAGCGACGTGATGGCAGCCAACGGCGACAGATTGGGGCTTCCAAACGCTTGAAAGTCATCCGAAGAGATCTTTGTCGTGCGGTTCCCGCGGAAGAGCTTGAAATTGAAGAACAGGCAAACTTCGGGTATCATGAAATGGCCAGCGATGATAAAGGCTCCCAGCAGATTGTCTTGGGCATCCGTCTGGAGCTGCATCATTGGTGCCTGCGATCCGGTAAGAATGACGGGCTTCCCCAGATTATGGAACATGAAGCTCAGGGCTGAGCACGTGTACGCCAGTGAGTCGGTGCCATGGAGCACGACGAAGCCGTCGAACAGCTGGTAGTTTCGATAGATGGTTTGCGCGATTTGATCCCACCCGATGGCGTTGATGGAGCTGCTATCTAGCAGCTCGTCGAATTCGAGCACGCTGTACCGTACGCGGCGTTCGTAGGTGCTGATGGGAGTCCTCAAACTCTGAACCGCCTTTCGCGTACCCTTGTCGTCGACAGCAATCTCCAACGGATCTGGGTACGAGCCATCATTGAAGCATGGCCGTGGTGCAAGCCCAGTCTTCAGGAACCCTCTCGCAGGCACTAATCCGTCCTCGGAATTTCGCATGCATATTGTCCCGCCTTGAGAAATGTTAGTATTCTTCCTTTGGCTGCCGGGGAGATGCGCACCAGTGATGACAATGAGTACTCGTGACTCGGGAAGCTGGAGCTCTGCATATGGGTCGTTCATCTCACCCAGCAAAGGCATCCAAGTTGCCTTCTTGCTGTGAAAGAAAGATGTGTAAAATTGGCGGAATAATAAAGATGTGAATGAGCAAGATGATGATGATGATGGTGATGATGTTTGCTCGGCTTATGATCGATTGGTAGTTGACGAATTGTCGATCTCATCTATCCGTTAGTCAGTGACCAATCAATCAATCAATCAATTCAATCAACAAAACAAGCCACCCACATAACTAATTAGTTAACCAACGGACAAACAAAACGTAAGACACGATAGAAAATATCCCCCCAAGAAAACCAAGGGGGCATCAACCCATCTTACGACCCCATCCGCACACGACACGCGACCAAGAAAAACTTTTGGGTCCTCTAACTATCTACTAGTCGACTTGCTTGTTGAAATTTACCCAGGTCCTCCGATAGATTCCCTTACATCGGCCCGGCACTGGGGGGGGGGTCTATACTTCGTACCATGTGCGCCACGGATCCATCGCAACCAGTCGCGGCCCACTCTTTTTATTTATGTTACCCCTTCAAAACTGGACCATTACCCCTTCAAAACTGAAAATTTTGCACACGAGCCCAGCTGGCGGCGGGGAAGGGCTCGTGGCTTGGATGGATGGATGGTGGGGAGTGTGGAAAGCGTCGGCTTTGTGGGAAGTGAGAGAGGTCTTTGGTTGGGTTGTTGTGGGCGGTGTGCGTGTGGGAAATGGTTTTTTGGTGGTAGGTAGTTTTATTATAGACTAAACATTCAGTGTGGGGGGAGGTAATGATGTACAATACAATATGTGTTGTACTATAGGGTACTTTGAGACTACACCCCACGCAGTAACATGGGTTGACTGAAGCGATCTTTAGTCTACCATTCTGTCTCTTTCCAAGCTTCCGTGTTTGCTTGGTTGAACTACCTAATTAATGTATGTAGAGTGTAGCTATTCTTTGGATAGAGGACTATTACAACATCATGCCTTCGCAACCTCTTTTACCTCTTTCGCACGCTTCGTTTCGAGGCTCTTAGCCCTCTGCCAGTTCTGCGCGACCCAGTCCAGGGCATCTTGTAAAGATTCCGCGGGAATCGCTTTGGTCCACACGGGTGTCTCGTTGAGGCGCGTTGTCGTGATGAAGGGTTGACCATCTTTGTCGAAATCCACCCATCGCCTTAGGCCTTTGAGAATAGACGCCGCGTTTAGCCCTTGCATTACGAGGACCGCGCGAACTTGTTTCCATAGGTTCTCTTCTGCCGTTTTCTCATTGTGCTCGCCCATCATAGCTTCGTACTGGTCGTGCTTGTCGAACATGGCGAGTGCCTCCCCCAAAACCTGCTGTCGTGTCCAAGTTCTGTTTTCGGCCTTCGCGTGTGTCGACATGTAATCTTCGACAAACCGACGATACATGGCCCGTTTTTTCTGCCGCGAACGATCGTTGGATTTCTCGGTGCGCTTATCAAAGATAGTCCATGCAAAATATCGACCCGATGATACCCAATCAAACAAGTCTTCTTCGTCGCGGAACCCAGCCCAGTATCTTGAAACGTCGAGCCCGAGGAACTTCATCGCTTCCTCTGGATCGCGGGTCAGGAATAAGAGGGCCTGCTTTTTGTTGTACGGTTCGATCTCTTCGACACGTACGTGCAGGCCGCGGTCGTTGCAGGTGATGCCGAGAGGTCGATGACAGACACCAATTATCTGTAGGAGGTCTGCGTCGCCTTTCATGAACCTAGTCCATTGGAATAGCTCCGCACTCTCGGGAGTACCGTTTCCCGGGGATATTTCAACGTCGACTTGTACGTACGCATTGGGTGCGTTTGGATGAGGGATGCCGAATGAGTGTGAGCCGCCACGAGATTCAAGGAGCTCAGCGCCGAGCACTTTGTAAATCGTGGACCAGATGTCTGCATCGTTAGATGATACGATGCCTTCAACGAGGAAGTCAATATCGCCGTAATCTACCTTTGCCGGCGCTTCTCGAGGTATTGTGACGTTGTTGAACAGTGTCTTCAACTTGGGCGTTACTTCTTCTGCAATCTTCACGTATAGATCTGGGGTCAGGCGCGGAACGTTGATGGGCGTCTCAGATTCGATGTGAGCAAAGGCTTGACCACCCATGGCAGCGGTCGTTGATTACGGGATTGGGAATTTGAAAGGCGTGTCGAGATTGTTGATACAGGACTACGGGTATACTCTTATAAACTATCGTGTTTGCAAGGAATGAACAAACGCAGCGCAGAGAGGGTGAAGTAGAGAAGTAGACGATTCAGAAAAGGTGACGCTCGTTTTTATAGACGACTTACCGTAGCAGCAGCGTGCTACGCCTCAAGAAACGTAGTTGTGGCAGTTGGCTACAAGAGGTTCTTCGCCAGAGAGTGCAGAGAGCAAAAGAACAACACTACAAGATCCAGCTGCAAGATTGTGACATTACAAAAGCAGTGATGTCTAGAATGGATGAAGAGTACTCCGTATAGGTGAGAGGGTCCAAGTGAGAGTGGCACGTACTTTGTAGGCGAGAGGGGTGAGTGATGTGTAGATGCGGGGGAGACTCGGCGGACCGTGCGCAAACTCGGAGGAAATATATGTAACTATTACATCAGATACTTCGTATCCTAGTTAAAGTTTTTGGACGAGAGTTTGCGATTCCCAACATCTGCACGACGTCTGCAATTGCTTTCAACACGATAAGTGCTGCGACAAAGGGTATATTAGCAATCCATTCGTAAGTACCGTGCTCTTCTCCACCCATGTAATTGTCCCCAGTTTACAATCCTAACATGCCCTACCTAGAAAGCTCTCACTTTACGCAGCTCGCGCATCGCACCAACATGGCGGACGGAGGTGATAGTGAGGTTCGCGCACGGTTCGAAGAAATCGCTGTTCTCGAGGCCGAGTTTGATCATGTTGAGCTTGAGATCAGTATGGCGATTCCGCTTCTATCCCCATCACCTGCGGCAACTGACACGCCCAGTTCGTAAATCCAATGCTCTCAATGTGCCTCTTTGGGAAAAGCGCGCGGAAATTGTCGCAAAGATTCCCCATTTTTGGACCCTCGTATTTGAGCAGGTCCCTCCCGAGCTAGAGAATTTCCTCCAGCCCTCCGACAGCAAGGTCTTGGGTGCTCTCCAGACGCTCGAAGTGTCGCGGTTCGAGATCGATGACCCCAAAGGCTCGCCGCGCAGCTTCTCCATAAAATTTGGGTTTGGCGAGAACGAGTACTTTGAGAACAAAGAGCTGGAGAAGAAGTTCTGGTACCGCGTGTCAAAAGACGGCTGGGAAGGCCATGTTTCGGAGCCGGTGAAAATCAACTGGAAGAAGGGCAACGACCTGACCGAGGGTCTGACAGATGGAGCATATGAACTGGCACAGGCACGAAAGAAGCTGGACAAGGGTCTCAGCCCGAGCGAACGCGCGAAGAAGGAGTCGACTCTGCCAGAGTACAAGGCACTTGCCAAGAAGAATGAAGAGAGCGGGGAAGCATCACTCAGCTTCTTTGCCTGGTTTGCCTTTGTCTCAAGCTACCGGTGGGTCAGCGCCGAGGAGTCGGAGCAAGCAGAAAAGGACGATGCTACACGGCTGGAGAAGCTCAAACGCGGAGAACAGCCCGACGATGGGGAGGATGAGGATGAAGACATGGGTCTCGACCTCGACTTTCAAGAGACTGAAGTCTTCCCACAGGGCGACGTGTGTGCTACACTCATTGCTGAAGATGTGTGGCCGTCTGCTCTCCGATACTACAGTGCGTGACGAACATGATCCTTTTGATTTTGTACAACGCTAACATAGCTACAGAGGCCGCCCATGAGGCTGATGACGAAGATCTTTCGGAGCTCGATGTTGAAGATATGGACGAAGATGAAGATTCGGACGAAGAGATTGATATCCGCGGTCTAGTAGGCAAAGGCCGAAAGTCGAGCGATTCACCCCCGTCGAAGAAGCAGCGCAAGGCATAAAGTCTACCCTCGAGCCACTGTTCCTGGATAGCATAATTGTCATGTCCATTTCATGGTTGGCCTTCCAGCCAATCTCATTCGTACAGTGCTTTCGGCCTCATTAATGCTACTGTAGTGCCTTGATGTTGCTTTTACTTGGTCGATTTGGCGTTCTTGTTTTTTCTCTCTCAAAAAAAGATGGGTCGCGAATGGTTCCTACAGTAGGACATAGTCAAATGGTAATTGTAGACGGTTGGGTATAGTCGGATTTTCTGGGTCTTGACCCCGCTCACTCTGGCCCCTCGTCACTTTGTCACGTCTTCTCCCGTCACTCAACCTAGCCTGCACCTCTTTTGTTCTTGGGCTTCTATCTTCTCTCATCCTTGGCTACGGGCCTGCTATTCCGACGTTCGTACCCCCAAAACCCCGCTACAACGGAAACCTTCTCCACGAACTCCACATCCACCAATCACACAAGTTCCCCTCACGCCATACCCCTTTTACCACGGAGCATGGCCGCATTCTTCCGCCAAACTATCCATCTCCAGTCTCTCTCTGCCTCATCGGTATCTGTGTTTACTACATGACGTCTTGAACATGTTGTACCTGGCGCAAAGAAACGGCTTCCCTTAGCCTGACTTTGCCGGCCTATGAAGAACCCAGTTTAATCAATACTATGCAAGCTGTCGAGCCGCGATGCATTTTTTGGCATTATGGACAAGGAACCATGCGGAGGTGAAGGAATGCCGAGATGTCAAAAAAACCAGGCCGGAGCAGTGCCATGGCGTGACGGTAGCTGTCATCCACTCACAAGGTAGAGCGATAGGTCTGAGCTAGAAGCTTTTCGATGAAGTTCTTAAGTACCTATTCAGCCGTACCTCTATATATTCTTCCCATTGTCGACCGGCAGCTTTTTCGACTGCAATTGACAGCGGAACTTCCTCGGAAATGGCTCAATTGCTATCTCTCCTCCCTTTCCTCCTCTCGTGGTCTTCGCCTGTCGTTGCCCAACACCCCAACGGCAGTTCCCTCTCCTTTGGCTCTCCCACCGGTTATACATCGTCCAGGTTCAATGCTTCGGCCCAACCGACTGCCTACACACGCACAGACTACTCTCCCAATGCTCTCGCATCTCTTTGGAACCTCATAGGCCCGGTCTCCACTGGTCCCATCACTGCTACCGTCTCCCCCACACCCGAGCCTACAGCCTATGCGCGCCCAGATGGCAATCGATTCCACGCGCTCGTTGGATCCAATTACCCGGAATTGGAAAATGTCAAGCTGCCAAAGGGGTTCAAATGGGGTGTCAGCAGCTCTAGTTATCAAATTGAGGGTGCGGCCAAGGACGAAGGAAAGGGCCCAAGTATCTGGGATCTTTTGAGTCATCGGGTGCCGAATTATGTGCTGGACAATTCGACGGGAGATGTAGTCGCTAGCCATTATTGGATGTACAAGCAAGATTTTGCTAGGCTGAAAGGGTTGGGTCTTCCTGGTGAGTGAGGTCGCATTCGAGAGTGAGCGATGTTGGAAATGGGACATTGACTGGATGTAGCATTTAGTCCCAGCTTCAGCTGGCCACGATTCTTTCCCTTTGGAAACGGGCCTGTCAACGAAGAGGCCGTTGCACACTACGACGATGTGATCTCCGAGCTACACAAGAACGGGCTGCAGCCTGCAGTGACGCTCTTCCACTGGGATACTCCGATATCCCTTTTCGTAGAATATGGAGCGTGGACCGACCGTCGAATCGTGGATGACTTTTTCAATTATGCCAAATTCGTCATCTCGCGGTACGACGAATACGTCGACGAATGGTTCACCATCAACGAGCCCCAGTACTGCAACTGGCAATATTCCTCCTATCCTGCTGGAGAGTATTATCCGGCGCCTAACAATGTTACCGCCGGAGTGAAAGCTCGATTCCTGTGCGGACACCATACGTTGCTTGCGCATGCAAAAATAGCAAAATGGTATCACAACGAGTTCAAAGGGCGTCACCGTATCACGTTCAAGAACTCTGGAAACTACTACGAGGCCAACAGCACGAAACCTGCCGATGAAGTGTCTCGTCAACGCAACTTTGACTTTTCCATCGGTTGGTTCGGCGGGCCATGGACCGATGGCGATTACCCGCAGAGTCTGAAGGACACGCTTGGAGACTGGCTGCCAGAGTTCACGCAAGAAGAGAAGGATCTCATCAAGGGGTCCTGTGACTTTTACGCGATCGATGCGTACTCGTCGTTTATGGCATACGAAATCAAGGGCGGAGTGGAGGCTTGCGCGAGCAACAGGACAGCACCTGGCTACCCTGAATGCGCGGGCTCCAACTCGCTCTCCCCCATCGGTTTCCCTGTCGGACCAGCGGCAGACCCCCAGATGGACTGGCTCTACGACGCACCGTCCGGGGTCCGCAAATTCCTCAAGCACATCACCACGGTGCTGTTCCCCAGCATTCCTGACATTGTCGTGTCGGAATTCGGCTTCGCGGAACCGTTTGAAGGGCAGTGGACGAAGCTGGCGCCTGCGCTGTGGGACCTGCGACGGGCGGATTATTTCCAGCACTATCTCGATCAGATTCTGCTGAGCATCACGGAGGACAAGGTCAATGTCACGGGAGCGTGGGGATGGGCGATTTTCGACAATTTCGAATGGTCGCTGGGCACCGATGTGCGGTTTGGGTTGCAGTATGTCAATTATACCAGTCTGGAGAGGACGCCCAAGGCCAGCGTGTTTCAATTTGTAGATTGGTTCAAGAAGCACGAGGCCGGCGGGAATTCGACGATGCAGATGAACGGGCGAGTATGAGCGAAGACGTGACACGACACGGTGGGCGGCATTATGTAGATAGACACCCAAGTGCGGAGTACATAGTATACAGATACCTACATACAAGCCCTGGCCGTTCACGTGACCAGCGCGACGGAGGCTTATCAACGGTTACTATACTTCAGGGCGTCGTCTGTTTGTTGTGCAGGTTAACGGAGTACAGGCAGGCAGAAGATACATAGATGTACGTGTAGATGTGAGGTAGAAGTGTGTCTACAGCACACGGTGACTCCCAGGTCATAATATCACATTCCCACATAGCTTGAGCTGCCGTTTGGCGTGCTGTTCGTCATCGGTGCCGGATTCAGACTAATAACTACCTTAACTAAGCTTCAGGATCTTGCACTTGCTCTCGCCTTGCACTCTCGCTGGCACTTCTTCTATCTACTTCGTACAGCATCATCGCCCCTCACATCCACCTCACAGCTTGCTGACAGCTCAACCCTCCACCTCACCACCTCCACACCCCCCCTCTCGCCCCATACGCGCTGTACAGACTCTGGCCCACAGCCACCGGTCGCCTACCAACGCTGGTCTGTGGGTGAATGCAAAACACGCCGGCTTGGCCCGTCTGTCGCCAGCTGAGCCCGTCCAGAAACGCCGACGCTGGTGACATCGCCAGTGCTGGGAATGCGTGGTTGAACGCTCCCCTCGCCCGTTGAACTGGCCCATGACTCTCCCAACCCGTTCGAAGCAAGCCATCCAAAGGCCCTAATCAACCACTGCCTCTATCATCGTGTATCCGCATCATTGCGGGTAACCTCCCCAAGCGTTCGTCCTGGCCGACGAAACCTCCCCAAACGCCCCCTCCCCAGTCACCTCCGACCACCCAACCCTCCCGAATCCCCAAGCTTCTCCTTCCCCAGTAATCTCTGCCCCCGGAACTACATCCACCACCGTCACCGACACCAACAACAACACCAATATCGCCGTCGTCGCTACGAACGCCGTCGAGCAACCCACTACCACCACCGCCGTTGCCGCCACCGCCACCGCGATCCACTCCGCCCCAGCAGCAGCAGCAGCATCAGCAGCCGCTGCCGCCAAACGCAGACGCAGCAACAGCACTTCCGAGAGCGACGAATCCCCGCTGCACGGGCGTCCGTCGTCTCGTCCGATTAAGAAACGGAGGCGCAGAGCAGACAGGACCATGCGCCTTGACGGCGATGCCTCGAAACGCTCCCAGTCGCCCACGAGGAGCCACGCAAACGGCTCGACCAGATCTCCGCCATCACGAGCCTCCCTGGCTAAGATGGCGAATGGAGACGCCCACAAGCCTGAGAGCAACGGCTCCTACACAAATGGAGGCTCGGTAGCGAACGGCGTACCCCGGCCGAAGACCGTCTTTGGCCACGACAGAGAAGAAGTCACCCGCATGATGATACAGAGTTTGACCGACCTGGGATACCATGACGCCGCGGGTGCGCTGGTGAAAGAGAGCGGATACACTCTGGAAGGCCCCACGGTGGCGGCCTTCCGTAGCGCCGTGCTGAACGGAGACTGGGCCGAAGCGGAGGAGCTGTTATTTGGATCTCATTCCCACGACAACGGAGGGGGCATTGAGCTAAGTGGAGGGAGCAGATATAACAAATCATGGTCGAAATCCACATCATCCGCCAATGCCCACTATTCCGGAGGTCTACCGCTCGCCGAGGGCTCCGATCGCGATGAGATGCTGTTTCTTCTGAAAGAGCAGAAATACCTAGAGCTGCTGGAGAGAAGAGATTTGGGAAAGGCGCTGATGGTGCTCCGGCAAGAGCTGACACCCTTGCATCGGGATGTAGGCAGGCTGCATAACCTGTCAAGGTAACGACATCTGCCAACTTGCCGTGCGTACGTGCTAAGCTAACTGTCCGTCGCAGCCTTATGATGTGCCCGTCTGCAGAGGATCTGAAAGTGCAAGCATTTTGGGATGGCTCTGGTGGTCGGTCACGCAAGCTCCTTCTTTCGGAGCTCTCCAGTAAGCCGTCACCCAACCCGTCCCTTTCCATTCTAATGTATGTATGTAGAATCAATATCACCAAGCGTGATGATCCCAGAACACCGATTGGTCGCCTTGTTGGACGAAGTAAAGGATGGCTGGATCGCAAACTGCCTTTATCACAACACGACAGCTTCTCCATCTCTATACATTGATCACAAGTGCGACCGGGACGAATTCCCAATGAAGCCCGTGCTCGAGTTGAGAAATCACAAAGACGAAGTATGGTACTTGAAATACTCCAACGACGGCACGAAACTCGCTTCCACAAGCAAAGACAAGACTATTGTCATCTACGAGACTACGACCTACAAGGTCCTCCATCGTCTCGATGACCACGATTCTGGCGTCACCCACGTCGCTTGGAGCCCCGACGACACTAAAATCATCACATGTTGCGCGCAACAAGAGAATTCGGCCCGAATATGGGACGTCAAGGTATGCTGACCTCACCGCGATCGATTCTTCTTCTGACACTTTTAGACCGGCGTATGCATCTGCTGCATCAGCGACTTTACCTACCCCTGTACTACCGCGGCATGGTCACCTACTGGCCAACACGTCGTCATTGGATCACAGGACACCATGTTTGGATGTTGCATATGGGACCTCCACGGAAACCGCATCCATTCGTTCAAGGAAGACAGCCTCCGTGTGAACGATCTAGCTATATCCCCCGATGGCCATCGCCTCGTGGTGCTCCTCGAAAGCCGGATTCTGGTTTATGACTTCACCACGTATGAAAAGATATGTGAATGGTATCTTGATGACATCAAACTTACAAGCGTCACTATTGGCGAGGATTCTCGACACATGCTCATCAGTATGAATCCAGACAAAATCAGGCTCATGGAGATTGATTCTGGGGATGTGATTCAGACTTTTGAGGGTCAGGTGCAAAAGCAGTTTATTATTCGCTCGGCATTTGGCGGCGCGGACGAGAATTTTGTTGTGAGCGGCAGTGAAGGTGGGCCATTTCTGGAAATTTCTTGTATTGTACGCCGACTAACAGGTACTAGATTCTCGTGTCTACATCTGGCGGAGTAACGGTTTGCTCGTCGAAGCCCTCGATGCGCACGCTGGCTGTGTGAATGCCGTTTCATGGCATCCAAAAGACCCCCGCGTCTTCGCATCCGCTGGCGATGACGCCAAGGTCATGATATGGAAACCTAACTCGGCGACAACGGTGGCGAGCACTTCGACATCGAACGGCTATGGACGATAGGTCAAGATAATTAGCGGACCCCCTTTCTTTTATCTAGCATGATTCGGTGTTCGACAAGGGCCTCATCAACTTCACCTCTCACACGCATCTGGCGCATTACGGATCTTATACCACATTGTTCTACTTCGATAGTCAAACTGGCAACGCATTCTCTTTGGCGAAGGCGGAAGATGTGTGTCTCCTTTTATTCCTTTTCATTTTTGTTCTCGCATACCATGGCACACTTATGGAGTTGGACGGGATATGATGGGAGGTTATTGATCTGGTGTTTGCTCTCCTCCTTCTTTTTGGATTGGACTGTATGGTGTATTCATCCCACATGTGCATGCTTGCGATGCGGTTTTGCGAGTCGGTTGTCCTGCTGGCTGGTAAACACTATTACTAGTAGACATGTTATCACCCCCGTTTGTCTCGAATGGGCGGTACGGGGCATGGGGCCGGTAGAAGCGATGGGTATGCGCGTGGGAACGACCACGGGTCCGGGCAGGACAGGGCAAGGCAAGGCAAGACAAGGCCGTGGTTGTGAGGAATCGAATGGAACGGATGTGTTTTGAATAGGTAGAAGATGAGAGTGGGGAACCGGCCCAAGATGGAATAGGACTGGCTGCGTAGCAATCGTAACTTGTTAGTAATAGAGGTCGGTTGAAGGTCCTAGGAAATGCAAACATGTAGCTCTGCGTTTGCATGACGTTGCAAGATGACGAAGCAAGTCAGCTAACTAGTTAGTTACCCAAGTAGTCAGGTAGCTAACTGGTTGGCTGGTTGATCAGATCCCTCAATGTTTGCCTTCTGCTGCGACTCGATGCCGGGGCGGAGCGCGAGGAACAAACGATTCAACATGTAGGAATACAGCGATGAAGTTTGTAAACTGCCTGTTTTATTGCAACATGCATGGTAGGCGAGGCAGTCGATATGGGGAAATAATTGCATACAAGCATGTATGTACACTAACTACTACATGCATGCATGCAACAACCTATATAACCCCATTCTTCACCACGTCGTCTCCAGGGGAAGAGGGACTAGCAATACCCACCCACCCATCACTCCAACGAATCCCACACCGTACCGTAACCCCAGCGCCCATCTACCAATGGCAAACCCACAACCAACAACCCACCACCGTCAAAACGAAAGAAATAGAAAAGGAATCGAAGCTATTAGACGAGATGGAGAGCTCCTTACTCGCAGTCGCGTTTACGCTACAATTGAACCGTCCTTGATTTCGACACTCACGTCACTGGCGGCATCGCAGGACTCCACTGACCAGTCCTCACTATCCTCGGCACTGCTGTCTGCCAAGAAGACCTGCTCAAATGCCTTCTGTCCAGCCGACACTGTCCTCGACGTCTGCGCCCGCCTTTGGAACTCTTCAAAGTTCCTCTGGATGGCCCTTTGGCTGAGCGGAGACCCACAGTTTTGGCCGTCTTCTTCATTCTCCTTTTCAAGCGTGTGCGTATTGCACCTCTTGTCTTCGATCTTCGGTCTTTGCACAGCGGCCTTGCCGTTGGAAACCTTCATGGCTACCTTGGACTCTGGCTCCTCGATCGCCGTTCGCTTTGCTAGGTCAGCTCTGAGAGTCGGCATGGTAGCGTTTTGAGCTTCACCAGGGCTCTGCGGTCTGTAGTCTGACGAAGAGCTTGTGGTCCCTTCGTCAGGCGAAAATAACCCGACGACTGAATCTTTCCGCTTTCCACTGCCGCCGACCTTGGGGTGTTTGAAGATCATCCGTTTGACGCTTCCCCTGCTCCTTAACGGCAAGGCCCTCGACCTGTATTTTCCGATTGAATATGCGCGACTCTTTTGCTCGCGACGAGAGTCATTGCAGGCACTTTCAAACTCTTCCTGCATTTTTGTTCTCCAGATGGTAGAGCAGTGATTGTACAGCGACGTGTTTGCCTCCCTACGGCTCATCATAGTCCGTTCGTCTAGAGTATCAAGCTCTCGCTCAGCCCATACATTGTCGTCATCCATATCGGCGCTTCCGTCGTGAGTGAAGTCGCTTGAGCGAAAGAGAACGCTGGGATCATGTTGCTCCAATTTTTGCCTCTTGTTTGCAACGTCGACAACTTCGAGATCCCTGTGTTCGAATTGGTCGAGCGCCAGACGATTCGATTGGAGAATAGAGGATTGGTCGAGTATGAAGAGCGAGGGGGTCTGCTTGTACGGCTTGAGATTGAAATCACGGGATTTCTGGGGGTTCGCAACCGAAAGCGGAGATATAGGAGTATTTGTTCTTCGTACGCGTCCAACGTCCCCACATTCTGATACTGGTGAGGAGCTGTTACAATGGACCCAAGCTGGCACTTCATCCTCATCCTTGTTGTTACTGCATCCTACGCGCCACGGCTGAGCGGAGTTGGGGAGAGGTGAAAACTTCTCAGGCATCCTGAACGGGCTATTGTTTACATATTGTTCGGGCTCGGGCATACCCTGTGGTTTCAGGGTAGCGTCTCCCTCGGTAACTGCTCCGGGAGCTACTGTCGGTGTTGCATACGGCACAGCTTCAGCTGCCCTAGGATCTTTGATGGACACTTTGATGATGTAACGAGTCGTACGTTGAAAGCGTACATTGCCAGGAAACATGATGGTCATGTGGGCAGTAAATTTGGTTTCCAAAGAGTGGGATTTCCAAGATGCATTGTACGTAGTGAGAGGGAACATGCGACAACTCAATCCATTGTCCTTGGGATCGTCACACTGAATAGGCGTGACGTTGGGTACTAGGGTTCTGAAGCAATTCAATGCGGGATCCCACTTGACTGGAAGCTTGGCCGAGACGACCTGGAATTCGACCTCTTCAGGCAGCACAAGGAAGCCATATGAATGAAGACTGGGCCGATTATACTCTGGTTTGATACGATACTCCTCTCCGGGATTGAGAGCCCCGGGGAGTTCGACGAAATGGATGGGCGGCGGCAACCAACCTACTTCGCAGTTGATGCGGATGTCGGAGTTTGCTGACGGAATGTAAGTCACTTTCGTCTCCACGAACGGTGACGCGGTCTATATTGAAAGCACCAAGTTAACATAACTGATAGGCAAAGGCAGCGGAAAGCCTTGCGACGAATGATTCGTAATGGTACACGTACATGCGAGTAACAGTTCTGTGTGCGAAGAAAATTGAAGGATATTGACGCCAAGTCGTTGCTTGCAGTGAACCAGGAACTTGCGAGCATATTGGATTTGGCCGTGCTTCTTGAGGCAAAATGTGCGCATGAAAGGCCAACCATATCATGGACTATGCGTTCAAGGTCAATGACGACAACATGCGGGTTCGGAACGGAAGAAATAGCAGCAATCAATCGCGATATAAAAGGCAAGCTGTCGGATGAATCTATTCTAGGTCAGTCGCCTATGTTGTGGTTTGCGTAAAAGAAGGTGCAAACTGACTGCCTAGTGCTCGAAATAGTACCATTCGAACAGACTTTGAAACTTGGTTCGACAACGCTTGCTGATGGAAGTTCTCCCACATCATGATTTCAGAGGTCTGGTCAAAGGAGAGGCCCTTCCACTGAGAGACAACGTCAAGGTGGTTGACGGAACATGCGGCATTGAATGGCGAGCGATGAACCTTTGGTACATAGACATCCGAGGGGTTGGCATGATCGGGCTGGCCTCGCAGGTAGACATCGATATCCACGCTAGCAAGTTGAAAATAGTCGTGGATACATTCCGGGGTTGGATGGGCATGCGGCTGTCGAGGTCAGCATTGTAGCAGGTAATTGAGACAGGAGCACTTACATGGCCGTGCGGAATGCCTGTTATACCCATAATAACACGTATCGATACTGGGGTGAAAAAAGTGTTACGTTGAGCAATACCCGCGATATGGTGTTGAGTGAGTAGAATGCTTCAATGTTGATGGGCCTGAGAGGGTTGGTTGGGAGCGACGTAAACAAAAGGTGGGCGAGTCGTGGTTACTGTCTCTTAGATAGCATCCATCGAAGCACGTGTTGTCAATCTGGGAAGTCAGCACTGTGGACTAGAATCTCATGTCGAAAGGAGCCATAGTCATAGTACCGTTCGTTCTTGTTGCCTAGTTTCGAGATCTGAAGGAAGGCATCAACACCAAAGCCCTCGAGGTTGTGGATCTCGAGACTGCCAGCCCAGTACTCTATGGATTGGTCAGTTGGATCGCAAGTTGCTGTCTGCAAGTCTACGTACCGGCATAGACTCTCGACATGGGCAGGCCGATTCCCAGGCGAAGATTGGGGGGTCGACTGGTCAGCGTGGAGAGCGAGCCATGTTGGACGTCCCGTTGATCGGGCAATTGCAGCTCCTGTAGAGTGCTAAGCAGCGTCGGGACGCGTGCGAGGTTCTCCATCATTTTCTCGCGCCGTGGGCCTTTGCTGAAGCTCCACAAATGAGGCAGTATCTCGGTTGGGATGCCTCCTCCTTGGTCTGAGATACGTATAATCACATGCTGGGCCGTCTCGCAGATCAACACCTCAATGGGTGGGGGCTTCTCTTCTTTGCATCTGCGCTGCTCAATCACGGCTTGGATCGAGTTGCGTAAAAGCTCGCCGATGATATACTCGAGATGGCTCAAGACATAGGGGAAGGTGGCGTCGAGATGGCCGTCAACCCTGATCTCGGGCAGCTCCACCTGGGAGCCGTGGACGAGCTTGATCAGCTCCTTTGTCGTCTGTCCGCAGCGGTCGACGACTTCTTTGGCGTTGCATTTCAGGAATATCTCGCCCACGGCCTCTGCATTCGGGTCGAAGCTCGGCTGTGCGTGCGGAAAGTGCCAGGGTGCATTGAACGTCTCGACGAGGGCAAGATGCTGCTCTGCGATGACACGGCGTGAGATGCGCTGGCCATGTCAGCCGTCATATACAATGCATACAAAAGGTAGGCATAGCGGGCGCAGCTTGCGTCGTCGCCAGTGTTGCAACGTACCGATCGCAGCATGGTGTTCATGAACCTGTCGGTTTCCTCAGCCTTCATCAGACCGCGCACTTCGAGCACGCCAATAGCCAATCTGGGTATAACGGTCGCATGCTCCTCCAGCGTCTCCTCCAGCACCTTGCAGTACCTCTCACAGGCCTCCAGCGTCCGGATTTCTTCTATGCGGCGGAACTTCTCGAAGGCGCTCAGGTAGAGCTCATAGACGTGGGCGAGATGAGGGTTCGCAACCACCACATATGGCAGCGTCTGGATGTCACGCAGCCGGTGTGCTATTCTACGTTCTCTCAGCACATGTCCGATGTCTCGCCTGCCCACAAGCCGCTGTACCTCGTAGGCAATTCCAGACGGCAGTAATTGGCCGAGTCGAGCAGACGTCGCTCCGTGAGGGTTCGGCCAAAGAAGGTCAGACGGCGCAAGCTGATGGGCCTGGCCTCACGCTGCACCCATCTGTCTGGAGTCAACAAAACACCATCACGACACACCACGGATGGCCCATCTTACTCGTCCAACGCACTGGAGGGCCGCCATTTCGGTGCCACCGCGGGGCCATGGACGTGGACATGTCTCTTCACGCATTGGGGCGTCAACGAAGCCACTGAAGCTGTCCCGAAGCTGTTGTTGCGGATTCCTCGCATCGAACGCGGGAGACTGCCCATGATTCACCCGGCCGTGGGGAGCGTGAATGGAAATGGAGAACACGGCGTGCCCGTCAAATACGAATCGATGCAGCACAGCGCGCAGAATAGCAGAGTAGATGTCTATAGATTATATAGAAGAGAGACTAGAGAGCAGCTGGCGGCACATTGCATGACGTGGGCTCCAAATCTTCCTCGACCAACGCCAAGCCCTCATAGACCGTATATGATAGCTTTCGCGCACTGCTCTAATACCGCCTTCTTTGGCTCTGCCTATGCCCGGCTTGTCTGTTGTCTGTTGTCTCTTCGCCTCGTCCGCTGTATCTATTCATACTTTACCAGAAGCCGCACAGTTTGAGCCTCCGTGCCGCACAATCACGGCAGGAAGAGAGAGCGTCATTGTCCAGTCGCTGCACCACAACCGCCACCTTGTAGCTTAGCGAGCAAGGCACGCCTACGCCTGTGTCTGTCCACGTCCTTGTCCTTGTCCTTGTCCTCAACACCGTAACTCGCATCGTGAAGACTGCGGCGCCGCGCCCATCTTCCGCCCCTGTTTTCTTCTTCTCTTCCACGTACATCGCCTGCTGCCCAGCTTCCGCGCGTGGCTCCCTCTTGTTTGCCGTTAGTCTAGCGTGCGATCTGCCGCCCCGCCGACATGGAGCAGGTAAGCTACAACCAGCTACAGCCAGCCATAGCCAGCCATAGTCAGCTGTGAAAGAGTGTGTGTGTGTGAGAGAGAGAGAGAGAGAGGAAGAGAAGGAGAGGTAGAGAGAGCGAGAGCGAGAGCGAGAGCGAGACGGACATATGCAGACAAAGAGATCGCAGAGCTGACCATCGCCCCCTCTAGCTCGGCAATGACATGCTCGTAGACGCCGACTACGACGAGAAGCAGGAAGTTGCCATCATTACGCCTGATGCCGACGACACCATGGACGAGGTTGACGCCGAGTTCGAGCCCCGCGCCGACGAATACGACGCCTTTTTGAAAAAACACCTGCCCGAGCTGCCCGACCTGGAGACGGAAGCTGTGGCCCGCCACACATGGGAAATCAGAGACTGGAGGACTCTCACCAGGCGCGAGCATGGTCCCACCTTTGACTGCGGCGGCCATCCGTGGCGCATTCTCTTCTTTCCCTACGGCAACAATGTCGACTTCGCTTCCTTTTACCTGGAGCAGGGCTACGAGGAAAAGCAGGTGCCCGAAGATTGGTATGCCTGTGTCCAGTTCATGCTGGTGCTATGGAATCCCAACGACCCCACCATGTTCATCACCCACTCCGCAACCCACCGCTTCACTGCCGAGGAGGGGGATTGGGGCTTCACACGTTTCGCTGAGCTCAGATGCCTTTTCAGTCCACAGTGGGAAAACCGGGATCGGCCCATGATCGAGGGCGATGCTGCGAATGTGACGGCCTATGTGCGGGTACTGAAGGATCCGACCGGCGTCCTGTGGCACAACTTCATACACTACGATTCAAAGAAGGAAACCGGTATGGTCGGGCTTAAGAATCAGGGCGCCACTTGCTATTTGAATTCACTCTTGCAGTCGTTATTCTTCACAAACGCATTCCGACAGGCCGTTTACCAGATCCCCACCGACACCGAGGAGTCGCGCGCAAACAGCGCTTACGCCCTGCAACGCCTATTCTACCTGCTGCAGACCTCCAGCTCCGCTGTGCCCACCACCGATCTGACCCAGTCTTTCGGCTGGGATTCAAAGCAGATATTTGAACAACAGGATGTGCAAGAGCTATCGCGAGTCCTAATGGACAAGCTCGATGAAAAGATGAAGGGTACCGGTGCGGAGGGAACGCTGGAAAACATGTTCGTTGGGAAGATGAAGACGTATATTTCTTGTATCAATGTCGACTATGAATCTTCCAGGATAGAAGACTTTTGGGATATCCAGCTCAATGTTAGTGGTAACAAGGATCTAGATGACAGCTTCAAAGACTACGTACAGGTAGAGACCATGGAGGGCGAGAACAAGTACCACGCAGAGGGTCACGGCTTGCAGGATGCCAAGAAGGGCGTCATCTTCGAATCATTCCCCGAAGTCCTTCACCTCCAACTTAAGCGCTTCGAATACGACATTAACCGCGACGCCATGATGAAAGTCAACGACCGTTACGAATTTCCAGAGATATGGGACGCTGCACCTTACCTTTCCGAAAGCGCCGACCGCTCAGAACCCTACATCTATCATCTACATGGAGTTTTGGTACATAGCGGTGATCTGAATGCCGGTCACTACTACGCTTTCTTGAAGCCAGATAAGGAGGGCAATTTCTACAAGTTCGACGACGACCGTGTAACCCGAGCCACTAAACGCGAGGCCCTTGAGGAGAACTTCGGCGGCGACTATACCCAGGCGAATGGCAACGTTGGGCAGAGAAATCCATACACCCGGACATGGTCAGCTAAGCGCTCGATGAGCGCTTACATGTTGGTTTATATTCGGGAGAGTAGATTAGACAAGATCCTCATGCCCGGCAAGGAAGTTGAGGCACCCACTCATCTCGCTGAGCGCGTACTAGAAGAGAAGGTGGCATTCGAGCGAAGACGCAAAGAGCGTGAAGAAGCGCACCTCTACATGGACATTGCGGTGGCCTCCGAAGACAACTTCAAGAGATATCAAGGATTCGACATTGTACCATGGAAGAATGACGGATTGGAAAACCCTGCGCATCCCAAGGTCTATCGGGTCTTACGAGCCACTACCGTGGCAGAGTTTACACAGACGGTTGCCGAGGATCTGGGAGTGGAAGCAGACACAATTCGCCCATGGGCCATGGTCAATCGGCAAAATGGCACCGTTCGTCCCGATGTCATCATCGGCTTTGGAGAGATGACCGTTGAGGAAGCATCGAGCAAATTCGGCACTAAGACTGCTGCATTCAGGTTGTGGTTCGAGAAGGCCAAGAAGCGCGACGAGAAGGGTGAACCCTTCTACAGCGAGAAGGAGAGAGCTTCCGATCCTAAGAACCCCCAAGGAACCCGACCTCTGATGCTCTTCCTCAAGCACTTTGACGCGAAAACGCAAAGTTTATTCGGCGTGGGCAACTTTTATGCCACACCGCAGGAGAAGGTCTCCGACATTGGACCTCAGATATGTGAATTGCTGGGTTGGCCTAGCTCTACACCAATCAAACTTTCCGAGGAGATCAAGCAGAACATGATAGAGAGCATGAAACCTAAGATGACTCTTGCTCAATCCGAGATTCAAGATGGTGATATTATCACGGTACAGAAGACGCTACCAGAGAAGGAAATGAACCAAGTAATTGCGAACGGGGGTTTCGTTGATGCCAAAGAGTTTTACGACTACCTCCTCAATCGAGTTAATATTAACTTCGATCCCCGACACGGGGAGGAGACGGGTCTGCCCAGTTTCACTCTGACCTTGAGCAAAAAGATGACATACGATCAATTTGCGGCCAAGGTTGGGGAGCATCTCAAGGTCGAGCCCACTCATCTGCGGTTTACCACGGTGGCCACAACGGGCAAGCCCAAGATGGCAATCAAATACGCACCGCAAAGCACACTGAATAGCATTTTATTCCCGGGACCATACAATTATGCCGGGAGCACTATGCAACGATCAGATGCGCTATTTTACGAGGTGCTCGAGATGCCTTTGAAGGAGTTGGAGCAAAGAAAGGCAGTACGGATTACGTGGTTGCCAGAAGGACTGAGCAAAGAGGTGAGTACATGTAGGGTCTGCATAGTCTATGCCGCATACTAACGCAGAGTAGGAGGAGCACACCCTTATGATACCCCGGACAGGCGTCATTGCCGACCTTATAGAAGCACTACAGAAGAAGTGTAACATCTCCGACGAAGTCACAAGCAGAGTGCGTGTCTATGAAGCGCACAACAACAAATGGTACAAAGCTCTCAATCCAGACTTCCAGATAATGGGTATTGGCGAGTACCTCACACTTTATGCCGCCGTTTTTCCTGAAGATGATTCGGCCAAGAAAATCTCCGTGTTCCACTTCGACAAGGAGCCAGCAAAGGTGCACGGTCACCCGTTCCAGTTCCCGGTGAAAGAGGTACGTGATAGCTTTTTACCTGTACATTGACTATACTAACCTGAGCCAGGGCGAGCCGTTTAGCGAGACGAAGCAGCGCCTTTCCGACTTCACCAAGATCAAAGGCAAGCAATTTGACAAAATCAAATTCGCGGCCATTACCAAGCCTCAATACTCACGACCACAGTACCTGGAAGATGGTAAGAGCGCCTCCTTGTCGAAGAACGTTGCATTTACTCATCTATCAACAGACGATATTCTTTGGGACCTCGCAGAGAAGAACGACATGACTCTCGGCATGGACCACACCAATAAACAACGCAGTTTCTGGGGAAAGACCGACTCGATCTTTATCCGATGAGCATTCGGTCATTGTATCTGTGTACGTGTACAGACAGTAAGGTTTTCTTTGGTGGGGGCATGGCGCTGGGTGGTACGGTTGGTCTCTGCTCTTTGGCTTATGATTTGAACGGAGTCTAGCGATGACTTCGTTGTGCATATATAGAGACTAGGTTTGGTGCATTCTTCTTCGCTATCCACAAAAAGGGCATCGACTGGTGCGGATGATGCGTGAGGGGGCATATGGAGGAGTATGTTAGAGGGGGGAAGGGTCATTAGCGGAGTCAGGAGTAGGTTAGCACCATACAATGAAAGTCAAATTCTATCTCTTTTAAACACACTGATTGTGAATCTAGTTATTGGGCTTTGTTAACTTGCTTCACTGCCTGGTGTCTGGAGTTTGACGGTGGTGTATCGGGGGTGTCGACATGTGATTCGTCAATCAATTTCGCGGCCAAACGTATGACCGATCCCCGCGGATTACGGACAGCTGTACCTCATTGCATACTGTGTAGCATCGCCGACCAGCGCCATCTCTCCTCCCGATCCGACGACCATTCTCGCCACTCTCTACCCTCCGCGATTTCCCGCTCGGCCATACGCGTACGCATAATTCGAACCCGATTACGATGCGGTCCTTCGCGGCTTTCGCCAGCCTGTTTTTGGCATATTGCACATCGCTGGCGTATGCAATGGCCCTGACATATAGACTGGAGGCCCATGAGAAGGCCTGTTTTTTCGCCAATGTGGAACTTAAGGGGACGAAGGTTGCATTTTACTTCGCCGTACGCCTACCCCAAATGGCTTCTCTTCAATGCTTTTCCCCGCAGCATCGAACCCTTACATCTGAGCGGTAGAAGCCGCGACTAAATCATTTTGGAAACCTGGGCTAATGTATGTTGTTTTACGATTATAGGTACAATCAGGTGGCTCCTTTGACGTCGACTATGTGGTTACCGGGCCGAATGAGCGGGTGGTGTTGGACGGGACCAAGGAGAGACAGGGCGACTTTGTGTTCACAGCGAATGAGGTTGGAGAATATAGCTTTTGCTTCAATAATGAGATGAGTACTTTTGCGGAGAAGATGGTGGATTTCGAGATTGCTGTAAGTCATACCCTGTTCATACCCTCTTCTTAAAGTCACAAAATTATACCTGGGCCGGTAGAAGAGGCTACAGTCAATTAAGAATGACGGCCAATGCGGGAAATAGGTCGAAAACGAAGTCCGTGCCTCACTCCCCTTCAAACAAGGGACCACCCCCGAACAAACCTCCGTCCTGGAAGAATCCATGCACAAGCTTTCTGCCCAACTATCCACCATCTCCCGTAACCAGAAATACTTCCGCACGCGAGAGAATCGCAATTTCAGTACAGTGAAGAGCACCGAGAAACGTATCTTCAATGTGTCGCTCATGGAGGTCGCGCTTATGGTCACCATGGCAGGCCTACAGGTCTTCATCGTGAAGTTCTTCTTCCAGGGCGCGAGGAAAGGCTATGTGTAAAGCATGGAATCTGATATGGTAAATGTGAAGGCGAATTACTGTGGGGATAGATGGACCTCGTGAGGTTGGGGCCCGAGGAGAGCTTAGCTTGACGGTAGATGTGAGATACGAAAAAGAAAGGCAAAACGAAGGAACATTGCTTCCTTGGAATGTGTGGCGGGGGCGTGGTGGCGCTATCGGCGGTACAGCATCGACTGTATCATTATGTTACGGCATTGGCTCTGGTTTTAGAGTCACGGACAGGGTCACCTAACGACTGATTCATTCAAACGTAGATCATTTTTATATCATGCTAAATTCACACCCGCTATAGCATCCTACCACACTAAACGCCGACATAGTACGCTCAAAGACATTCGCATTCATTGATTCTATTTCAGCGACTTTACCGTTGAATACGGTCTTGTGGTTTAGTTCTTGTTCAGCCAGTGATAAGACCTAACGAATGCTGGCTATCTGTTTCGACACAGGGCGCGTGCATCTTATAGCCCGTACGATAGTTGTTCACGATGCTGCTCTTCATTCCTGTTTCCGGACGCCGAATGTCCTCACTCCATGCTATGTGCGTGAATTTTTACAACTGCGGTCAGAAAACGGGGTGCTTTGTTGGTCTCCGGATACGTCCGCGACAAGAAGCCACTGGCTCTTATATTTGTGTTACTGCCTGATACATGAGAGGGAGCCGCTGTCCAGTGCGAAAGAATGTACAGAGAAAACGGACAAGCAATCATGGACAAGGTAGGAATATGTTGACAAAATATGGAGCTGTTGGGAGACAGCCTACGCAGTCGAAAGAGAGCATTTGCCGAGTGAACGACGTCATGCTGTTGGAGGCCCCATATCTCCTCAATACGCACTAAACGGACCGCCCATCTGTTCCTCCTCGCAACCCTCCATTCGTTTTTGCCTGACTAATGTCGATAATCTTATCCCCCTCCTCGAAAAGTAGCAAAGGATACAAAAACTATGCAGTCTGACCGAGAGACTATACGGACTTGGCAGCTTCGTTCCTCCCCGTCATTGAGAGACGATAATAATAAGTGAAGGCGAATAGACAACATCACTACTCTATATCTCCCAACAATAAGAACACAAACGTCACGCCCTAACTCACCTGTCCCAAGCTCTTACCCGTGTCGAATTATTTTCACAATATCACCCATAACCTCACTAACTTTCCTATTGTCACTACTAATTGAACGTGACTGTGAGCCGCACAATACGAAGTCCAATTCACCACGGCTTCCTTGGCACGGGCCCACCAAAAAATGATAGTATATATCGTGAGTTCACCTTCCTCCGCAACCACAACCGGAATGTTCAACAGAGGCTAACATTTCATTGTGATCACATAGGAATACCGCTTTTCAATCCCGAGACCAAGGGTTGCCCTTCATGGCTGGCAATTTCGATCCGAGCGGCGCGCAGACCCCGCCGTTTACGTCGGGATCTTCGCAATTGGCGGGTGTCGAATATCAAGGCCAATTTCAAGAACAAGTTTTGGATTCGAATGTTGAAGATCGGGCAAATCAATCCACTAATGCCTTCAATCCACTCCCGGTGGGGTTTCAGCCGTTCAGTGTTGACCATCGACGCTATTTTCAAGAACAGAATTCCGGAATGTATTACTACAACCAGGCAGCGCAGACGACCAATTCCCTCCATATTCACCCGGGGGGCTCTCAGGTGTCTAGTCTTCATACCCAAAACCATGTTCAAGAGCAGAATTCTGACACGAATGTTGACAACCAGGCATATCAGACCACTAATGCCTTCCGTCCTCCCCCGGTGAGCAATGCACAGAATTGGCACGACCTTTCCAAGCCTCTCAGCAACTTCGAATTCCCAAAGATAGGATCAGAACAGTGGATGGATTGTAGGAGAGCCGGTTCGATAGGGTCAATTGTGGGTCAAGAGAAGCAGGGACGTCTGCAGGGGAGACTGAGCGGTGAATACGGCGGTGGGCATATGTATACCTTGAATTCGCCTATGCAAGAGCCTAACCTGAGAATTCCGGTCGCCGTTAGACTTTGTCACAGTCCTGCTGTGATAGATCTAACGGAACCTTCCTCGGGATACCAGGATGCTGGTCAAGCTGTTGAGGCTTCCTCTGCTGCACTTATGCCACCGCCTCCTCTTCCAGCTTATCCGAGCGGTTTTGGAGCTCGTGGTGCTTCCTCTGCGTCTTCATCATCTATGCTGCCACTTCCTTTTCCAACATACCCACATGGGTTTGGAGCTCGTGGTAGCTTCTCGACGTCTTCGTCATCTATTCCATCCACGCAAGGGTTTCCAAGTACGTTCAGAGCTGGGAGCAGTGGGCCATCTTCATCATCTATGCCGCCGCCGCCGCTACCTCGTCGAGCATATGCGCAGGCGTCTATGTCTTATGGCAATTCATCCACGTCGTCATCATCTATACCAAAATCAACCCAAGGATACTCGGGTGCAATTAGGGCTGGCACCAATGGTTCCTCTTCATCAGCCATGCCGCCGCCGCCTCGTTCAGCATATTCGCGTGCGTCTGCAGCTCGTGGCAATCCCTCGACGTCATCCATGCAGGAACATACCCCAGGATTCACAAACGCGTTCCCGTCTCGTGGTGGTTCCCCCGCCGACTGTATGCCGCCCCCTAATCAGACATATCCGCGCACGCTTGGAGCTCGTAGTAACCATTCTGGGTCATCTATACCATCTTCTCAGAAATCCGACCCTATGCAAATGGTTCGAGGAACTTCTGAACCGCCAGCTCCATCCCTTGGATCCCTTCATGCAAGTGTTCCTGCACTAGTAGCACCTCGTCGAGACTCAATCACCGCTATAAGTGATTCTAGGCCCTCACAGTATACTCGGTTGTCTCAAGCATCGCAGGTCCCGGGTCCAACCGTGCCAACTCTCGACCGTATTGCTTCTGAACCCCCGCACGTCACTAAAAATGCTAACGCTCTTTCTGCTTTAGAATCCCATGTTCCTCGGGCTCGGCAAGATCAACTTGCAGCAACGCGTGTTGACCACCGACGTACAAATGCAGTGACTTTCGGTGGAATCGCAGAGTTGGGATTTCAGATTCCAGCAACTAGGAGTGCTCCTCGCCAACCGAATGTTGTGGAACTGCTGACTATGAGTGAGCAGCGAGTTGCTTTGCTCTGGGAGATGCTCGCGGAACACCAGGGATGGTGGCACGAGGAGCGGCGAGGCGACGATTTAGAGGTGGAGGGAATGAGTGAAGAAGAGATAAGGGAAGAAGCAAACTGGAGGGATACACTGGCTCTTCATGAGCAATTTGGACATTAAGGAACCAAGTAACTTGGAGTTCAGAGGAGGATGGCCAGGAAAATATCCCTATCTTGCATGCGCAACCAACGCAATTCATCATTCTATTCTGCTGATGATGATTGGGTTCTTGTAACCTGGGGCCTCACTGGGGTAATGGCTAGGTTTGAAACTATCTGGATTTAGTTTCAGGCCCGGCTTCACGGATTACGGTACTGTATGAAATCATTATGCGTTGAACTCACCGTCACGTTTGTGGCATTGGTATACATAAACGTTCCCTTCGACTTCACTGATAGCACTGCCATACATAGGGCCGGCCCAGGCTTGAGAAGTTTTGTCCAAATTAAGTTGTTAAAATTGCAATTGCGAATCATGACAAGAGGTACATGGTAGATCTCTCTCACCGCCACACCACCACTCCTCTTTCAACTATTTCTATCACTTCTTCGTCACGAGGTAAGTAATTGAATGAATCTGTATTGTATTATACTCTGGAAACCTGCGCCGTCTTTTTAAAATTAGAACCCCTGAGGATCATTCTCAGATTCGCACTGAGCGGGCCGATGCGGACCAATCCGGAAACATGGTACCGAGTCGTCCGCAAAATTTCGTACTGGCCGGCACAATTCGGAATTAAATGTTTTGCAATAGCTACAGTAGATCAACGATGTATTACGCGGCACTGTTTTTTTCCTATTGAATTCGTCCGCATCTGAAGTACTTTGGATGCCTAAACAGAAATGGTTTAGCTCCACTTAAGCAACGTACATGCAGAACATGCTAACATGCGTAACCCTGCCAGCAGCCCATCGATCCTCACGATACTATAGGTTACTGTATTTTGATATAGTTTACGAACAAGGTCTAATTTCTGTAGACACTTTGCATCTACTATAAGTATGACCAAATGCTCTCCCGTTAAATGTTCACCGCATCTCGTCTCACTTCTCCCTTTCACTCCTTCACAATGCATCTTCCATTGCTATCAACGCTGTTGGCTCTAACGACCACAGGAGTGTTGGCAAACGCCTACGGTGGTTTCCAAGACACCTGTGCGGATCTTGCGAAGAACATCGATCTCGACTACCCCTTCACAGTCAATATAGCTCAATACCTTCCGCCTAATGCAACGATCGATTTAATCGCAGAAGGCCAGAATTCGACCTGCAACAACTACGGGCAACCACCTTATCCCATCGATATCGGTGTTTGCAGGTTCAACCTCAACGTTGCGACGACGAATTCGAGCGAGATCTACGTTGAAGTCTGGCTACCGGAAAACTGGAAAGGTCGCAGTTTGACTACTGGTAATGGTGGTCTTGGAGGATGTATGTTCACAGCTATCCCTCTTGACTAGGAATAAGCGTAAACTGACTGCTTGAACTAGGTATTCACTATACGTCACTCTCATATGGCGCTTCTCAAGGCTTTGTTAGCATCGGTGCTAATAACGGTCATAACGGAACTTCAGGAGGCGCCTTATATAACCAACCCGAAGTGTTCGAAGACTTTTCATGGCGATCTATATACGCTGGAACAGTCGTCGGAAAGTCTATCGCAAAGCAATTCTACCAAAAGGAGCTAGGGAAGAGCTATTACGTGGGATGCTCACAAGGAGGAAGGCAGGGTTGGAAAGCTGTTCAGAAGACTCCTGATCTCTTCGATGGTGTTATCACAGGAGCGCCTGCCATCAACCTCTACGCCCACTTTTCCTTCTTCGGGTACATCTACGAAACACTTGGTCGCACTGCAAACGAAACACTGATCAGTTTGGCGCAATGGGAGGTTGTCAAAGATGCCGCACTCAAGCAATGTGACGGTCTGGATGGCGCTTACGATGGAATTATCGAGGACCCGCGAGATTGCAAGTTGGACTGGTCCGCCGTTTCCTGCGAGACAAACTCGACATCACTCTGCCTCACACCAACTCAAATTACCGCTGCCTCCAAGCTCTTCAACCCCGTTACTTACAACGATACCATCATCCATCCCACCGGTCAAGACCATGGTTTTGAGCCCGTACTCTTTGACGCGGTTTATCAAGATATGGTAACGAACTGGATTCCCGAATCATGGCGCTACATGATCTACAACGACTTGAGCTGGGACCCCGCCACCTTCACCCTCGCCGACGCTTACAACGCCTTAAAGATAGACGCAGGAGATATTACTACTACCAATCCTAATATCACCGCTTTCCGCGAACGCGGTGGTAAGATCCTTCACTGGCACGGAACGAGCGACCCGCTGCTTGCTATCGGAACATCAGATGCCTACTATGCCAGCGTTCAGGAATACTACAACGCCACGACCGCTGAACTCGACGACTTCTATCGGTATTTCCGAGTTGCCGGTGTTGATCATTGTTTCGGAGGGCCCGGAGCGAATATTATGGGTCAACAAGGTGGTTTGGTCTCTGGACTTGGTGCGGACGATAATATGATGACGCGGGTTGTGGAGTGGGTTGAGGACGGCAAAGCGCCGGAATTTGTGAGGGGAACAAAGTATGTCGATGATGTTGTGGGGGGTGAGGTTGCGTTTACGAGGAAGCATTGCAAGGTTCCGCTGGTTAATCGTTACAAAGGGACGGGGAATGGAACGGATGAGGAGGGGTGGGAGTGTGTTCAGAAGAACTAGAAAATCATTGGTAGTGTGAGTATGGTGCTCTAATATACTCCGTAATATAAAAGAGACATTGTAACATAATGGAGCATTATTATCCTATAAATCATTGTTACCGTCACTACTAGCGTGGATAGGAGGCATATTGCTAGGTCCTACTTTAATACTAATACAACAACCTTTTTATATATTACTTTCCTGAGTCTAGCACGTTACCCGACTAAAGTCGTAAATGGAATTCGGTGTGCGACAAAAAGAGTAGTTATAGTCGCATATATTTAGTAATTGCTTTGTGCGTATCTGGAAAATTTAGCAGCCGTTCTTTTACTTTCCTGGAAGGCCCGAGCCTGTGCAAAGCAGAATCGTTGGAACTGGGTGAGGAATAACTATGAAACCATACTACTACGGAGTACTTGAAAGCTATATACGTACGCAAAAACCCCTCAATCGTTATATACACTCGATCCCTGTCCTCCCTTCGCCCCCTTGTCATAACCACCCATCTTATCAAGTACTTAACCAATGGCAGCAAGTACAGTCTGGTAAGCGGTCTTCGGTTTATAGTTTGAATCAAACAGCAACGGGTTGCCCGATGGTCTCCACGAGTCCGAATCACGAACACCCCACACTGTAATTCCAACACAGTTGTTCTGGTTCAAGCAAGCCTTGACCAGATTCGTCCAGTCCGACTGCTGTGCGTTTTGGACATCGACTTCAGTGAGTGCACACTCAGAGGCCGCAGAGCAAAGAGAAGCCATGGCAGCAGGCGCGTTTGCTCCCTGGCCCGATGTCAAGTGACCCTGCGAACCGACACCGTCGATGGGAATTCCGGCCGCGATCCAGGATTTGACATTGCGAACCATGGCCTGGGTTTTGGCTGCTGAGGCAGAGTCGAGGCTGGGAAACATTTGTTAGTATCTTGTCTCGAATGTTTTCACATAATACGACTTACTTGTAGTCATTGAGATAAAGCTTTGCCCCCGGATCCGCCGTCTTGGCCGTCTCGAAAGCAATTCGAACAAATTCCTGACCCAGCACGTTATAAAAGACGGAGCTTCTAAATCCACCCTGCTCATTGAACATCTCGTTAATGACGTCCCATGCGTAGATTTTGCCCTTGTAGCGGCCAAGCAAGGTATTGATATGGTTCTTCATGACCGTCGTAAGTGTTGCTTTGTCTGAAATTGAGGACACCCAACTAGGGAGCTGAGAGTGCCACACGGCAGTGTGCCCACGGATTAGCTTGTTGTTATCTGTGGCGAATTTCACCAATGTGTCTGCGTTTTTGAAGTTGAAGTTGCCCCTGGAGGCCTCGATAGTGTCCCACTTCATGCTGGAGGAGATATCAGATTACATTGTGCAGCAGGGCGGAAAGGGGCTTACGAGTTCTCAGGCGTGACTTGACCGAAGTTCGATTTGATAATCGCAGAGTTTGAGCCAGTGTTAAGGCGGCCCGGGTCGGTGCAAGTACCGAAGTATTTCTTTCCCTTTGCGACGAAAGCATCGTGAATGCTTTTTTCGGCCTGACGCTCCTCGATTGCGGACACTGGCTCTGCTACAGGTATAGAAGAGACTAGAGCACTAGCGGACAGCAGAGCAGCAAGAGTGAACTTCATGATGATCAACGCTTTTATCAGTTGTTTTTGTGCTGTGGATGTCAGAGTCAGGGTGAGATGGGTGGCTCTTGTCACTCTTATAAGTTTTTATTTCCGTCTCATCCTGGACCGGGCAATCAACGTGCCACAAATAAACGACTGACCTGAACAGACTCAATCATAATATGGTGTAATATTGTCAGGGTTCTGGGATTGAAGGATGTGGGGATGGAAGGCGTCTGAGGTAGGGATGTAATAATTAAACCCTTTAGTATTGGTTACCCATCAATTTACGTTCCATCGAACCGCGCCCCGGGAACACTTTGTAAAGTGACCGGTAATCTAGGGCGAAGGACCCATCGTGGTACTACAATAAGGACATGCGTATGGTGATCCGTAGTTAAGGCTAAAGTCGAATAGATCTAAGCTCGGTCGGATGTGCCCTTCAGAAAGTGTATTTCCATATTGAATGTGGTGTTGCCCCTCATTTATCAACGTTAAAACTGTGGAGAAGATCACTTTAACGGCAGAGGTTTGTGGAAAATCTGCTCTAAATGTCGCCGCTGCCATCATCTTGGTAGGTTTCCTCTCACAGTGCGAAGAAAATGTGCGCACGAGTGGCACCATCCGTGTCATCAATACGAAGTTGTCCTGTCACCCGGATTTCGAGAGCCACCGCGGACCATGGAACAGTAATGGAAGGTAATGTTCTAGTGTAACATTAGGGTTGAATGCGAGACCGCTAGGGAGTGGGGAGAGAATCATCAAGACGGTTGTGAATATAGTCAGGATAAAGGATCGGATTTCAACGACAAGTGCTATTGAATGTATTTAGGCCCCCACAATGAGATCACGATTAAGGTTATGGGGTGTGATACGTAAGCTAAAGAGAAAAACTACAGCACGCCCTGCGCTCAAGCGAATGACTATTACTGCCATCTTGTTGAATACGCGGCATCCACGGAGTATCGTGATGGCTATTGTAAGCATCCTTCAACGTAGAATACACCGATCCTTTTGCGGCCATTATCTCCTTAATAGACTTGTCTGATCCCTTTGAGATTTCCCATTTTCTGTGTCTAGGATGGTTTCTCTCCCAACGTTATGACTCATAGAGGCGCAGAAGCCTAACAAAGTATGTCAGTAGAAAATTCATTCAAGATAATTGTGATAGATTTTGCGCACATCTGCGTACACCAAGATTGGGGTTCTTGCCTCTCGAAGTATCGACGACTCTAAGACGTGAATCCACTCACATGTAGATCCTCACCCTCGCTCTTAGTTAAAGGGTAATGGACTTTCCTCAATGGCGATGGTAACCTTTTGCGCTTGGTGTTCATCTTGATTCCAAGATAATCAGGATCAACCTATGATGCCGGTCGGTGGAATATACTCTGCAGGAAACCAGCGCCATCGACTAATGGAAAGCATTCCAGAAGGGTTGGTTGGTTTACGCAAATATTGACGAGAAGCTCACGACGTCGGTCGATGAGGGTCCATTGAGCTTCCTAAACACGGTTGAAACAAGCTCTTATTTGAGAAGTGTCTTCTGGCTCCAGATAGTTTTCTAGTACTGGATTGGCGTTGAGTGACTTGAACTGTACGGGAACTTCCTGTGACAAGAGCGGGCGCAAGGAGGACGGGGGAACTGTTGGCATGTTAAGCAACATTGTCGAGTTGTGACAAATCCTGCTAGTTCCATCAGTGCTTTCCCTTATGAGGTGGCAACTTGGATATTATAATTCACCTAGCCTGAAGATCATTATCCGGATTACATAAAGAAATGTCCTCAACTACGTCCTCAAAAGAAGGCTGTGTCCGTACAAAAGCCTCATCTGGCTTGTAGGCAACAGGTTGTGGACTTAGCGGTATCGACACAATTGCTCCAACGTCGCCGGTCTGTTGGAAGGGAAAGGAGCGACGTTGGCTTTCGAGATTTTCCACGGCAAGACGGCCCGTTTGCCCAGCAGTATGCAGCTGTGAGATCTTTATAGTAGGGGTAGCAGAAAGATGCGGACCGTCTCTGACGTTACGATCGAATTGAGTGTATGGCAATTCCGCACACAAAGACATTGTTATAGTCGTACTATGCGATAGCACGATATTGAGTGAGGAAGCAAAGGTAATAACTATGAGAATGAGAGTGAGTATGGACGATGTATAGTAGAGAATAATGCGAGAGCATGAAAGAGTGAAGAACAAGTGGTGTATGGATTCAAGCTTGACTCAAATGAAGTGGAAGGCGTAGCTTGACAGGCACTGACAGCCGGCATGGGAAGAGCGACGGAGATCCGGTGATGCCTTGCGTCATCAATGCGATATGAAAAGCGAAATTGACCTGGACAAGATATAATTGGCCAAGGCGGCATCCACCAATGCCGTGATATTGCCGTACAGCTATGTATTTCCTGGTAAAATCTTCCATCCTCACCCCATTCATTCTTCCTTCTCGGTCTTGTTCGTCTGGGAACTATCTGTGGCTTTGGTTGCATGGATAATCCCAATTGCAGATTGTAGGCTAGCTCCATCTTCTGCTTGCCTTGTCCAAAAGACATCCGCTGCTGTCATCCTGATACTCTTCCTCCTCTCCCTTTCCACAACATCCAGATGCCCTTTCTTCGCAGCACTGGCTTCCCTCTCATCCAGATATTTCTTTCTCTCAGCATACCGCTGTGCTCTTTCTTCCCGGATGTGCTTCGAGCCAATTGCCTGCAGCGCCCAGCGAACACCCGCACGAAGGCCAAGAAAGATGTGCTCCGAAATGAAAATAGTCAAGGGAAGACTCCACCACTTTCCCACAGCCCAGGTATAGTGGTTTCCGTACAGATGCACAATTGCGGCAGAGGTGAGACTGCCGAGCCAGGTCAGAGCCTCCAGACTTCCAACCCAGGGTCCGATGCCATCACCACGAATAGGATTGGGTCGTTGGTGTTCGAGACAGATCTTGATGATGTCGGCGCGCAGCTCGAACCAGTTGTTGATGAAGAAGCCGATAGGTACCAGAGGCCATACTGGACTGAAGAGGGCAAGGTAGCCAAACTGCAACACCATTTCCGATATATCCTCTTGCACATCGTATGATGAAAGTTCTGCTTGTTTGCGCACGCGGCCAAGAAAGCGCGATTCACTAGGATCGTCACCCTTTCTCCATCCGGTGCTGGCACATCCCGTGAAATTGTGGCTGGTGCGGTAGGTTCGCCACCACTCTTTAACCCCATTCTTGAGATAGGGTAAAGCTAGTTCCTCGATAGCGCTGGAGACCTGACCGGTGACTGTCAATGTTATTACTTCAGTTCTTAGGCGATTAGGGTCAACGCGGAAGACGAAGTTAGGGTCCGGTGTTACTCCAAAGCACGTGAGAATAGTTGCTCGTAGTCGAGGAATGATGACGTCTCCGAACGGAACATAGACGAACCCAGTGAGGAAAATAGGTAGATAGTTTGAAATCAACTGCAGTACGAATATCTTCTGAGTGAGAGCCATCTCATGATAATCTTGTGTACGGTAATTTTCCCACTCGGTCAAGCGGGCAGCCAGACTCTCGAGGTAGTTGTTAATCGAAGGCAGAAGAATGGCGAGGAAGACAGTTGGGCAGTACTCCTGCAAGATTTGGTTAATTATGTCCAATAAAGCATGAAAACAACTTACCAGATAATAATCGTACGGGCCGTCATAGCCTTCGCCGATGAAGGTTTCCAGCGCAAAGATCCCCCCGATAACGACGACTAAGAAGACAGTACATAGTATTAGGAACGGTATGATAGTAAGCTGTCGAACAATACGCTTCCATTTTGGAAAGTACTGTCGAATCCGTCCAGCAGCATCGACGACTTCTTTTTCGTACCGGTACTGTGGCCTGTTATGTTTCAACTTGCTCACACCCCTTACATTCCAGCGGATCGATAGATCGACCTCCCGGATTTTCCAATACTCTAGAAACACGGCACACCAGGCTCCTATGACGAGTGCGAACACTAGTGAGTACTTGGCTAGGAAAGCCCACGCTACAATACCAGCAACACAGGGAAACGCTAATGATAGGAAGTAGGTTTGAATAAAGGCAAAATAAAAGGCGACTTTGGATCCCCAGAGGTCGCGGATCCAGTCAAGATCATCCGAGCTGAGAATAAGGCGTTTGCTTAGGTGGATGAGAAGCTCTCGGTTTGACCGTGGGTTGTGGAGCGGGAAGAGGGACGTCACATTCTTCCATTTTCCGAACCCGGGTGTGATACCTGCACCGCCAGAATCTTTCCGCCAGGTAATGAGGTGAAATGTGGACAATAGATCTTCAGCTTCAAAGGCACCTGAAGCAATTTCATTTTTCGTACCACCTGGATGCTGTCTTGCAATTCCATACAGCCAGTCCATTACCCTTACAGAAGATTAGAGCCGACGAGACGGGTGTAGAAAAGCATAGTCAGACAGACATACCTTGCATGGTGCACTGTACTTCCGAGTAACTCACGTGGCGCTAGTACAAATATAAGAAGCTGTTTATCATAGCCTGGCCTGACCTCTGTTTGCAAGCCTGTCAATTCTAGTTGTCCCATCAGCTCTGTGAGCTCGGCAATGGCGACGTGGGCATCTACAGGGCATTAATGTTAATTTGCGCTAGTCCACACCGTAGACCAGACATACCGATATTCGAAAAGTCATAAACCATGACATACTTGTCGTTATACGCTACATTCGCGCTTGCTGCATCGTCGGCCAGGCTGGTATCCGCATGGCGTAGCTGCATATCATAGATCTACACAACTCTGTGTTGTTGACGCTCGGGAGATCTGAAGAAAGTCGGACTGGGAATCCTATGGGTAGTGAATTTGGTGGAAGAGGTGTTGTTTAACAAGCCCACGGCTGCCTGGTCGAGCTTGACATTCTGTGATGACGTGGGCTTCAGCTCCTGGATGTACACAATTTCGCGCTTCAAGACGATCGGCGGTGGGTCTAAATGCCGCACGTTCCGTACGTGCCGCAAGCGTTCCGTACTCCGTACCACGTAGTAGATACAGGGCTAGAAGTTTCAAAGCCGAACGTTGCGAGAGAGAAGCTTGCTGTCTATGTGTTCAATTAATGACGCAATACAGCTGCAGGCGGTGGATATCCATTCCCACCGGTGGAGGCTGACTCGCTGTGCATGAAGCTGGTCGCAGCGGCTCTACGCTTGTCGAGCGTCAAAAGAACCATGACGAACGATTCGAAATTGAGGCCAAGTAGATCCAAGGTGCCAAGATAGAAACGATGAATAGAAAGGCGAAGGTGACGGGTGTGATTGAATTGAATTGAATTGAATTGAATTGGATGATGCCTGCCCTTACTAAGCCCTGTTGCCAACGCGCAATCACGTGGTGCCTTGTTCAAACCATCCCAAAACAGTCTAGCGGAAATATGACACACGTCTTCCGAACAAAACATCCTTTGCACACATCAACATTGAACCTTTCAATGGCATTCACAACGTTGTCGTCTGCTTTGCCACTATTTCCATCTTTCTCAGCGGCCAAAGAACGCGATGGAAAGGACAAAGCATCGTCTTGACACCTGCATCCTTGCAAACTAGAAAGTTGACAAACCCAATCGACCACAGGACACTCGATTAACTCAATTCACTGTAGAGTCTCTGCAGCAGTATACCAACCTGTCATGGCTCCCCGAGAAGAAACCGTCAGCCCCAAGACGCCGATGCCACAAGGCTATGCCTTCCTCAAAAAGGGCATCAAGTACAAGACGCTGCACTGTCGGCGCCTAGCCCACGAAGCAGGCAAAGTGGTCTACGTCGTCGAGCAAAACAAAAAGGTCCTCGGTATCCGCATACCCAAGTCTGTTTTCTTCCACGTCCAATCGCTTGCCAACGAGACGCTTCCCGCACGCCGTCATGCCACAGAGCAGCGCGATGCAGCGCTCGTTCGTTCCGCTACCACCGAGATCGATAGCCAGTTTCCTCGTATACCTAAGAACGATAAAGAGCTGGTGCTTAAGCACGGGTTCAAAAAACACTCTGGCAGGGTTGGCAGGACAGGCCAAGTATCAATGCAGAAGAAGGCACTGTTCGCTGTTATTGCCCATGTTAGGCATAAACATACAAGGTATGACGAGTTTTTGGATGGCGGAATGAATAGAGAAGATGCGAGAAAGATGATACAAAAGAAGCTACAGGATACTCTACGACAGTGGGGGTCTACACAGGGTAGGAAATAGCCCTGTTTGCATAGCGCTATCAGCCAGCTGACAAAGGCTGAATAGATCTCTCTTGGTACTTCAGAAGCGAGACAGAGTCTCTGGATGAACATGCAAACGACCAGTGATATTGTAAGTGGCCATGTTCTACCAGTGTGATATACACTATCTGGCCTTTCTTTCTTCCCCACCGATAATCATTACACCTTGTAATCCGGACCAAACCAACTTATTGGATCTCGTATGATGTTGAAAACGAAACGGCCTGTATGTAAGTGGCGGGAAAGGATTAGGGTTGATAAGTAGGGACGGAGTTAGGGTTAAGCCGTGTCAAGCTCCAGAGAGTGACATGCTATGAAAATAGCCATGGATGTAAAAGATATCATGTGTCGTTGTTTTCTACTATTATTACTATTACTATTGTATGCTCAAAGGTTTTCTCTCCAACCTCGTCAATGTCAACGAATACTCGAACTCTGAAACCTTGATCCGTCGATTGTTTCCTGCCATGGCTCAGCACATTCGCAACATCGCAATCGTTGGTGCTACTGGTCACATAGGCAAATACATAGTGGCTTCCTGCCTCGAGAAGAGTATTTTCAAACTCACAGCCGTCACTCGCGCGGATAGGGCGCCCGCCAATGTCCAGCTTGCTACAGTCGACTACTCTAAGCCGGAAACTCTGGTTGAGGCCCTTAAAGGTCAAGATGTTCTCATCATCACTATGAGCGTCAGGGCTCCACCCGAAACTTCTACTCAGCTTATTGAAGCCGCTGCTAAATCAGGCGTCCCTTGGGTCCTACCCAACGAGTTTAGTGGCAATACCGATGACAAGGTCGTAGGGACCGACACACTCCTCGGCCCCCCAAAGCTCAAGGACCGTAAAGTAATTGAGAATTTGAAGGTCTCATTCTGGATTGGAATCGCTACTGGGTTCTGGTACGAGCCCTCGCTTGGTGGACCCAAACCGTTTGGTATCAATGTTCTTACAAATGAATGCCGGTTCTATGACGACGGGGAGCAGAAACTCAGCGTTTCTACCTGGCCGCAAATTAGTCGCGCAGTCACGAACTTGCTGTCCCTGCCCATCACCTCGAATGATAAGTCCGTCACTACGCTCTCCAACTACCACAATCGCTTCGTCTTCATCAACTCATTCTCGCTCAACCAGCGCGAGATGCTTGCCAGTGTGCAGCGCGTGACCAAGACCACAGACGCCAACTGGGAAATTTCCTCCATAACTGCAAAGGAAGTGTAGGAAGATGCGAAGAAAAGCTTTTTTGCTGGCAAAGGCGCTGGATTTGTCGATTTGTTGTATTCGAGAATATTTTTCCCGAGGAGAATGCGGGATTGTATGAGACTACGAAGGGACTGGAAAATGAGAAATTGGGTCTTCCGAAAGAGGATCTGAATGAGGCGACCGGCTGGGCTATCGAGCTGGCCAATAGCGATTACTGGAAGAGATATTCGGGGTAGATATGAGCCATAAATGCGTGCTCTGGTAGCTTTGCAATAACGACCATTCTTTCTAGCTAGTTGGTTTTGCAAGGGAAAGGTTTATGGCAGTCTATCAGACTAGTTGTAACCACGAAGTCACTCATTCCTCAGCCATAATTTGTGTAGTTAGATGCATTTCGTGGTATAGTGGCATAGCCTTTCCAACTAGTAACGACCTTGATAGTAAGCCTCAACAACCTCCTTCCTAAACGTGTAGCATGTCAACTTACATGTTGCTTAGCAAAAACCCCGATTCTACAGGCTGCATCATCATTTAGTTTACAGTTAGCCACTGCAGTAGAAAGGAAGGACTCTCTTCAAACTCTATAGTATGTAGATACAAAGAGCAAGTGCCGATATAACCAATCTATAGCAACAAGCTATATAGATAGGTTTGACAACAGTTATCACGTCCACTTTTGCAATAATTCAGCATCTCTCTAGTATTTCGATTCCAGATTCCAAAAAGCGACCGAATTTTTATATGCAGAAATGACTTCGCTTGGTCGACAATAAAAGCGTTAGATACGATGAGAATCCACAAAGTATCATTCAGGTCTCACACATATGGAGAGAAGAGAGACGAATCGCTACCTGCCCATTAGTGTTTCAAGCCACGACTATATACAAGGAATCACATGATTTAGCCCCGCAGGCACCAAGTCTACAGGGTCTCTGACAGTATGCTCGTAAGAACTGATCTTTTTTGGGCCCGCAAGTGCCCGCGTAAAGTCGAAACAACGACACCGACTTGCAGTAGGAAATGAGAAGCATACAACTTTTTAGAACTTTGTATTATTTCAAACACGCATGTGCATTTTCTATACATACAGAATACATGATCAGACAAGACTACACAGTAATCAAAACAGGCGAGGTAATTTATCCGTAAGAGCAGAACGGCTAAACCTGAGACATGTCGCGAGCAATTACCTAAAGACTTGGTAGAAAATGAGTCTAAGTCTCAATCCACAATTACACTATTGTCTCGTAATTCCCGAATCTGGTATGTGGTATGAACTTCCCCTATTCTTTACTTTAGCAATCTATCTATGAACCTTACTGAATCTTGCCTCCATCCTCGCTTTCAATATCACCGCTGCAACTGAGATAAACATATGTTACTAATCATCATCCTCTTCTTCCTCGGCAGCGGCGGCCTCAGTGCCCTTGCCCTTCCCCTTGGCGGCGGCATCGGTACCCTTTCCTTTGCCTTTGCCTTTTGCGTCCGCAGCAGCATCTTCATCGTCATCATCTTCTTCCTTAGCGGCAGCAGCGGTGTCCTTGCCCTTGCCTTTGCCTTTTGCGTCCGCAGCAGCATCTTCATCATCATCATCTTCTTCCTTAGCGGCGGCAGCGGTGTCCTTGCCCTTGCCTTTGCCTTTTGCGTCCGCAGCAGCATCTTCATCGTCATCATCTTCTTCCTTAGCGGCGGCAGCGGTGTCTTTGCCTTTGCCTTTTCCCTTTGCATCTGCAGCAGCATCTTCATCTTCTTCTTCGTCGTCATCATCTTTCTTGGCAGCGGCGGTGGCCTTCCCTTTTCCCTTTGCAGTTCTACGAAATCTATTAGCATTGAATTTGATAAAGGCAAGAAGTTCTAGAATCAGGGCTAATTTTGGAATAAGAGAAGCTAGGGATACTCACCCGTCCTTAGGTGCGGCAGCCCCGGCACCACAAGCTGCGGTCCTGGGATAAGTGAGCTTCTAGGAACTTTGGAGCGCCTAAAAATGATTGGAAGTAGCAAACTTACCCGTTTCCAGCAGGAGGTGAAGGTGGGGCAGCGGCGGCGGTTCTGTCCAAAGTCAATGAGCATACTGTTCAGTATTTTGTTTTAGAAAATCCCCTCATACGTACCCATTCGCTGTGGCAGCCCCAGAGGTGGGCTTTGTCTCTTTGCCCTTGTCCTTCCTTCTGCCTATCGCACCGCCAGCTGACGCAGCGGCCGAGGTGCTCGCTGTAACCTCACCCATGTTGGCCCCAGAAGCAGCGATTTCCGAAAGTGGCTTCAATCTCCGAGCAAGAACACCACTCTGCATATCAGACTTGATCGAGAGGGCGTGTGTGGCGGTAGCGATGGCTACGAATCCAAGTATGAATCTCATAATGGCGTTTGGTCCAAGATCTCAGCAGTTGCAGACTCAAAGTATTGACGTGTACAGAATCAGTGAAGATTATAAAGGCTTTCTCGATGCGAAGTAAGGAGCGGAGTGAGTTGGGAATAATGACTGTCTTAAAATATAACACCAAAGTATTAGTTAAGGTGTGAACCGATGAACTGTGTTCTGAACTGTTGAAGGATCCCTAAGGCTTTTGTATGTTTTTTTATATGCTTCGCGATTCCGCCCCCGATTTTGACCCTCCTAAATACTACACCATTTGTGTACCAGCTTAGACCTCATGGTCAACAGTCGGAACACGCCTCGTTTGAGGATAACAAGCGATCTTTTTGGGGCCTTTTGAACCATGCGTCAATTCTGACCCAAGATTTGATACATTGCCGACCCATTCGCTATTTTGGGAGATTTTGTGGGTTGAGATCTGAAGAGGAGTCCCCAGGTAAGTTATTTGACTAAGTTATTAATAGAACACCAGGACGAAATGAACGCCGGCGGGAGGGAAGCTACGCTAGCTGTTAGTATGCTTTTGGTATCGCATGCTGTTTCACGATGTTTCAATCCAATCTGAAACCCTCAGGGTCCTGAAATAAACACCAAAGGGACTGGATGCTTATCCATATTTAGATGTGCTTTCATCTATCAGTGGTTCGCGTTGCATCGCCAGCATCACATCGCGGACACAAACGTTTGCCAAGAGGACTCTAATGACGAATCGCTTTCAGATAGTTAGGCTGCTTCAATCTGAAAGTGCTGCACCATTGGAGGTTACTGGCTGGTAGAATGGGAAAAAGACAACGTACCCAGTATTCTTCACATGGAGACCCAATGCTACTTTATAGTAGATGACCAGTACCTACACTAAGCTTTCCAGGGCATGCCTCATAATGAGATTTTGAGCTCACTGTGTCATGATCTAAAAAGAAACCCATGATTGTTTATTTATGGGGAATCAGACAGTATATCTACCATGTTAGCAAGTTGAAGGAGTCGATTCTGCCATTAACGTAAATATCATTGCCATGTTGTCTAGGTTTCTATGCGCACTGAGCTAGCCTATTGTAGTATTCAATTCTCTGTAGTAGTTAGAACGTTAGGCAAGCAAGCGCATTCAGGTCTTCCACTGAAATTATAATGATGACGATATCGTTTCGTGCTTCTCCTGAGATACGAGCTTTCGCTAACTTGCTATTACCATGAATTACCTTGCTACAGCGTTTGACATACTCAAGTGTGATCCAACAGGCGCGTAAACCATGAACCGTAAAAAACTATACTAGGTTTCAGTGGCAGCCGTTGGTGGTCGGGTGATTGGCTGTTCTTTCAAAGACCAAAGAGCTGCCGCGTAATATCAGGCAAGACCCGCTGTTCTAATACAGTTCTCGCCACTGGAACTCTGACGCATCACAGTTGATGATGATCAAACACCACTCCCAAACGTCGCATCCCAGAGGGGATATATTTCTGAACCGGAGAAACTGAATCATGATTGATGAGCCAGTGAATTCTTCGTGAGCAGAAAACGAAGGACCTCAAGTTGAGCATACCCCCTGTAGCTATGAATTTACCGCAGTAATACTAAGAGCGAATAGAATCCTGATGACGTGATGAAGTTATTGTATGTTAGCTTGGGAAGAGGTGCTGTTGCTGAGTTGCATGTAAGGACGTTGATTGGGAGCGGAGCCATCAGGTTTTGTTCACACCAATATATGCCGATTGGAAGGGAAAATTTGACAACCCGCTTAGAGGGATTTACCTTGAGCGATAGATACAATGTGGGCTTTAATGCAGCATAATGCTGCTTGATTGAGAATGACGTTGACAGAATGATTACTCGTCAGGTGGTACGTACAAAAGACTCCAAAGGCGATCTACAAGTAGAGTAAGAGTATATACTATGTAGTTATTGACATAGTATTAATAAGCTCTAGTACAGCGTCATAGCAACTTGTATCCACGCGCAATTGGTACTTATTGATTAAAAGAGCAGACTAAGGGTATATTCTACCCATTTCTTATCAAGCGAATTTGCTAAGGGAATGCTCAATGTCCCCCCCCCTCCAGGTTCCTGAGCAATCATAGCTAATACTGACTCTATGTAGATAATTATCCTACCAACCCCAACTCTAACCAACCGTGTTGAATATAATTGCTTAGGGTGGGGGGTGGTGTGCCCATTCGTCGAAGCCTCGTAGTGGATTTTCATACTGGGGTTGGGCGCATGACATGTTGTACCTACCTAGGTAGTTAGTTGGTGATCGAGAAACGGCTGCCGACCTGCAATACTGTGGGCCATATCAACGCAGTCTCCAAGGATAATAAGAAGACTATTCGCTAGCGCAGATTTACTCTATACTATGTTATGTACAGCGAAGAGTGTAACAAATGCCCAGTACTTTTTATCAGGTCACCTGATTGTTAATCAATCGTGTTCCTCACTGCGGTGGGCGCTTGTCGCTTTCGCCGAATTCCGCCGTAGTCCACACAGAGTGGATCAGCCACGGAAACGTTTTGCATAATACAATAAAGCTGATGAATGATATGTGGTTCACCTAACGGCGCGCAAAAGTTGCTGTTTTGGGTTCTTTTGGTCCCGAACATTCGGTACTCTGTACCTTCAAAACTGTTGAAGATATTGAGACGGACTGTGAGAGTTATGCAAGCCCATGATGGGTCTGGTTCACGGATGAAACTTCCTTTATAGCCTGCGAGATGCTTATCTGATTCTTCTTGTGGTATTGGATGAGCTTGGACAGCGCAAATTTTCTGATGGCATTGAGGTCTTTGGTGGCGACTTCGTTATACCATATTGTTTGCTTAAAATACTCTACGGATACCTCGTCGGTCGTTTCTACAGCGTGCTTTTTTACGCCTAGTTATTCTGCGGTACGCTTTGCGATAGCCGCAGGTTGTCAGTGTAAAAACCGGCGTGGATTTGAGACCACTGACGCTCTTCATTATACCCATCGTCCATGAACACGATGCTGTTTCCAGCGCAGTCCTGAGCTTAGCGCCTTTAGTCTCTTTCAAACGCTTGACCATGCCCACGATGGCTGGGGAATCAATACCGCCAATAAGAAATATCCCGATGGGCACGTCGGCGTGAACGATCACTTACTGCATCCAGAAGTCCTTCACGAACCACAAGTATCATTTCATCTTCACTGCGAACGTCTGAAGCGCGCTGTCAAGGGTAAATATATATTGTTCTTGGACAGTCTACCCTGATTACCTTGTCTAGAAATTTCCAATCCCAAGTGACCCAGCAGCAGTCTTTGAACACCTTCGAAAATTGTGCGTCGCAGAACCAGCCATTTTCACCGACACTTCACGGAGTATGTAGTGGGTCATGGCGTCTAATTAGACGAGTGAGATCGCGAATGTGATCGTTGGTGGCGTCAATAGCAATTGACTAGTTATGTAACTAGATAGATAGCAGCGGCAGGAGAAGGGTGACGTGGGAGCGCGGATGTGCGGAAAAGACCGAGTGGGTCTACTCATGCGCCCAGGCAATGCATGAATCAGGTGCTTTGCCACGCTTGGTGCTTTCTTGGTAGCCTGAGCGTATCTAGGAGATGTTTAATACTGGGCTGCAGTTATACTATAATACTATACTTTATACAGTATTATTATCTCGCTATAAAAGTTATTAGTATTATTAGAAATACTAGTTTTTTAGGATATTTCTATATAGCCTATCTATTAAGGTTAGACTCTATTACTATATTTTCTTTTACTAATTTATTATATACTTTATTTAAAGTCGATTAGTATTATCTTTGGTATTCTAACTAGTTACCCTAGATTTTAAGATATTTAAAATAACTAATAGCAGAGTTAATTTTAAAGTTTTAGAATATTTTATAGAAGTTTCTATAAAGCCTAAAAAATCTATATATTTTCTATAATAAAGAAACTAAAGTTTAGTTATCTTTTGATAAGGTTGTATTCTACTAGGTAGGTATTAGCATAGATTTTTAATTGCGCCGCGAGGAACGAGCGTAGCAATTACGGTCGCATTATATACTCAGACTAATACATAACTTATCACTAAATACTTCTAACATTATGCAGCTGCATGTCCCCTCCTTCAAGAAATGGCCTGACATCTCCTCGAATCTCATCTCTCGCCAACGAAGCGATATGACCACATGAACGAGACAGGAGTCGAAACCCAGACCGAGAGGTGTGCCCGTCGGGTAACAATCAGCGCGTGGGGATCCGGGTGATAGTCTCATAACAAATGCAAAGGGTATCCGATTTCAAGTGTACTGCCAAAGCACGTAATGCTTTCCAATAAACACTACCACAAACCCCCCACATGTCCATCATACGATCATTATACATGGCGATCCAAAATACGACAAATGCAAAGGGGACAACCTAAACCTTCTTCTTCGCCGCCTGTGCCTTGATCCACCAGAGACAACTCTTCATCCAGGTGAGATAGCCGCTCCAGCTACTGGCCGCTCCCACTGCCTCCTGAACCTCGTCCCATTGTGCGGCACCTTTGATAGCCTCTACTGCCAGTGTGGCTGTAAATCCGCGATGACCAATCTTGACCTTGGACCGGCCGAAGTTGTAGTACCAGCCAACGCCAAAGCTCCCGTCGTCCCGTTGAAGCGCCAACAGCGCTTTCAGGTCTACCAGATTCGGCACTCCAAGTTTCTGGCAGATGAGAAGCCGGATGGCCAGGCAGATAGCGTTATCGTCCTCATTGCCAATGGAAACCTTGGTTCCAATGCGCTCTTTGACGCATTCGCGGAGAACGTTACGCATCTCGGCTAGCTCAGGTGCATTGGAGGCATTGACGATACGGAGGCAGTAGTACATCAGTGGCTCCGGGGTGAAGTAATACCTCTTCGTGCCAAAGTCCCGATTCTTGAGCGTCGAGAGGACGAGATCGAATGTCTTGCGAACTTGATCACCCCGGCCATATGTGTAAAAGAAGGTGCAAACATTTGCGCAAACTTCGATGCATACACGCGCTCGTTCCTTCTGGAAGTATAGCTGTGGAGCATGTCAGGATCAAAAGGTCAACGAGAACAAAAGAAAATAGGGTCCATACTGGAATGATTCCATCCTCGTTTTCACATGCCAGGATTTCGTCAAGGAGTTTGTGTGCTGTTGAATCCACAGGCTTCAATATTGTGTTTGCGATACACGTTGTGTCGATGTCTTCGGGATAAGGGTCAGTCGTCACGACAGCCTTTCCACCGAAATAATTCCATTTCCCCGGTGGAATCTTCACATCGACTAAATTCCTGTCTTCTCATCAGCGGCGTTTCTTCATCTGCTCCGGACTGTCATACCAGTTGCCCGTTGCCTCTAGCATCAAAAACTGGACGAAGTTGTCCTGGAAGACCAGGCCAGTATCCGTCTCAGCCTCCCACTTGCGCGCATTTCGATTCAGGTACTCTTCGCCCTTCTTGATTACTTCTTTGGTTAGCCGGTCTTGCGCAATCGGGATCGTCATATTGGACTGTGTGTAATAGTAGGTTGAAAGCTTGAAGGCGCTATGTGGACTTCGCCGAACAGTGCTGATTATATTGAGTCAAGAATGTCTAGATTCACGGAAGGGAGACGGGTAACGAAATTATATACCGCGCTAAGAGCGCGTTAAGCCCGCTACGCGGTCGAACCGAATGGTCATTGCGTGTAGGATTTTGACCTGCTAGTGAGGTTCCTTCAATGCCGCCTTGTCCCTTTTCGTTTATGACAAGCCAATCTTAGACCCACATGTCTTGCATGCTCCCGTTTGGAACTACCGTGAACTGACTAATACTGACAGCTCCTAGACCAGTTACGATTAGATAGACATACGTGATTGCTACGGCCCGAATCATGGTTAAGCAAGTTGGGGAGGGAGTTGATTATAGGGAAATGATCAGCTATCAAAAAGACTTGTATCTAACTAACTAACTATTTTTATTAGTAAGTACCTACTAAGTTACGTTTTCCTTATCATATATGTAACAGCACAGGCGAGAAAGGGATCCGAATAGGGTAAGAATCAACTCAGAGGCATATGGGAGTGCGCGGTGAAAACAAAGACCAAGGATTGATTACTGCCTAAAGGCCTACGGAGTAGTACGAAAGGATAATAGAAAACTACCAAACTATCAAAGGAGAGAGTCAACCTTATATACCTAGGTTTGGGGTCACTCTGGACTGCTTTCGGTTCGAACCCAAGGAGGACCCCTTGGCGCTACCTGTGATGGTCTTGGACTGTTACAATATATTTCATGGTAGATTAGATAGAGGCCCATTGAATTATAAAGCATGATACGCAACCTCCTAGTAGCAAGAAATATAAAGAAAATAAAGAATATAAAAAACTTTAAATTACTAACTACTAAGTAGTTGTATATTATCTTAGTTATACTTCTCTTTAACTATGTCTCTTCTTCCAACAATTATGCAATATTGCTGTCGTGGGCATAGTAGGGGTGATGTATAGTACTCAAAATCTCCCACCTATAGATCGCCAACACTAGCTATAGGATTTGTGTCCCTTACTCATGTAGGTACCTTAGGGGGCACTGCCTACATAACGGGGGGGGGGGGGGGGGCGCCCCCCCCCCCCCCCGGCGGGGGGGGGACGGGGGAGGGGGGAGGGGG